>APFE030668867.1:0-39801 GCA_000404065.3 Pinus taeda | reverse complement strand
GCAACAACACTTCCGTCTTTATAGATGTGAGTGGTATGCTTCCTGGTTGCCATAATTTTGCTTTCCATTTTTCTTGCTAACCTGAATGCCTTCTCTAATGAATCAGGTGCCCAAAGGCAAACATCATGTTGGATATTATCCTTTAAAGACCCTATGAACACATCAATCCTATGCTCCTCTGGAATATCTTTTACCCTTATGTTCAATTTTGGAACTCCTCAATGTGCTCCATTATTGCCCTTTTGTTTGAGACTTATCAATTGACAAAAAAAAGTGTTGCTTTTTGTATCCTCATAATGTGCTATCAATTATTCCGTAAAAAATTTCCCAAGTGATAAATTGTTTACGAGAGCAAAGCCATTGATACCATACAAACTGATTTGGTTCCAAATATAAAGTTGCAATACGTACCTTTTGTGTGTTTTGCACATTATTGAGATCGAAAATTGCTCCATCTGTAATATCCATGTTGCGGGATCCTTGCCATCAAACTTCCTCATATCGATTTTTGGAATATGATGGGTCTTCAATGCCACATTAGAGTCTATGGAATCATGATTAACATTTCTTTTGTTCTCATCATGAGTTTCCTTTACTACTCTTTCACCCTTAGTGACCATTTCTTGTAGCATCTTATTCATATTTATCTTCAATTCGTCCATGTCTGTCTTCAAATCTGTCTTCCAATTGCCCATGTCTGTCTTCAAATTTGTCTTCCAATCGTCCATGTTTGTCTTCAAATCTATCTTCCAATCGTCCATCTTAGCTTCCATGCCATTCATCTTAGCTTCCACGCCCTTTATCTTAGATTCCATGCCATTTATCTTAGCTTCTGTTAGTTTTTGTGAGGCTGACATTTTTTGCACTTGGTCTTGTAATTTTGATATATCATGTAGCATTTCTTCCTCTTCTTCATGAGTCATGCTAGAGCTTTCAGGTTCCTTACTAGGTGTTTGCATTTCTTTCCTCGGGGCATCAGTTACCGATAATAATGCTCTACTAGCCCTTTGAATTCCTTCAAAATAAATTTTCAAACCAATCTTAAGCAAAAATTTAAAAACATCTACACACCTTTTTTTTCTTTGTAGGAGCTCGATATTGCCTCTGATGTATCTCTGTACTTTCAGAACATCCAGTTCTAAAATTGTGCCCTGTGGTATCCCTCTGTGTCCTCTTTCCAATTCCACCAGTCTAACCCAAATTGGATTCTCCAATGAAGAGTTATGCTAAATCTCCCACAGTGACCTGATTATAGACCTTTTCATAAGAGCGAACTTGTATGAAGTGCCACATGTTAGTATTTGGACCTCTGCCTCTGAAAAATATCTAGAAGAAACTAAAATCCGTCCTCTTTCTGTACCATTTTGTGCAATTTCAATCCGATGCTTAGTGAGAAAGTTATGACGATTTTCCCCAGGTCACCTGTTTGGAATGTAATTTAGGAGTCTGCAAAAAGACCAACTTCCTCAGATCATATCTCCGCAAATATAGTGCACAAATCTTTGAAATTTGGACCCGAGCTGCAGCACGATTTCTTCTCAAATGGGTTTTTTTTCCGACTTCTGAAACATCGCAGAAAAAGCGTTTTAGTGAAAATGCCACGATGACCTATTTGGAGCAGCGAAACCCTAGAACTTGGCTTTGATACCACATGTTATGAAACCAACTCAACAAAAGATAGAAAAGATAGATCAACACCTTAGAATTCAGCCTCTTCGAGGGGGCAACCTTCTTTACATTACATAAATGAACAATTATTAGATGATACAAATGACAAAACCTCCTTTATATATATAGGAGTTTAAGGAGTCACAATATAACCCAGCCGACCTAACAATAATAATACAAAGCCACAAAAATAACAACAGAGGGATTCTATGGGGCGCAGTAATAACAATATGGGGGCAATAGGGGCACAACAATATTAATAAGGGGTACAACTACCATAGTAATGGGGTAATCACTAGTATTATAGGGACCAACATTATACAGGTTTTTCCATAGGAACATTTTATTCACTAGACAATTAGATTGGTACAAAGTCCCTAACTTGTCACACAAAGCCTTCGCCATAGCTTCCCCTGATACATTCAACAATAATGAATCTCAGACACACAATCGCATTGTACTCTAGGCCTTCTGATCCAACTTCTTCCATTCTTCATCAGACACTCCAATTTGTTTAGCACCCAGATCTACTATGATCCACTGATCATTATCCACCAACAAATCCAACATCTTGAGTTTCCATAACTCAAAACTCTGACTATTAAATTTATTTATCTCTATCTATTCACTACTCACCATATTCTTTCACCACCAAAATTGATCCCGTGGATCTGCCATTAAACAGGGTCTACCACAAGCCCAAGCGAAACCCCACAGTAGCAAAGGCGACCCCTTGAAGCCAAATTAGATCTGATACCAAATCTAGGTTTTAACCCTGTACAAAATTTACCTGCATATGAATTCTAAAACACATAAAATAAACAATAGCAAGAGCATAACACGAAAGACAAATATACACAGAGGTTTTCCCCTCAATACTAAAACCGAGACTACTATATTGATTTTTCATTATGTTCCTTTCAATGTTACAATACATACATATATATATATATATATATATACACACACATGTCGAAGCATCCAATACCATGGAACAAAAACCATTTCTCCCAAAATCATGTGCAAAATCCATGCACAAAACCATAGGTAGGTCCACCCACCTAATATAGGGTCAAAAAAAAAAATTCTCGGGACGCTACACCAGAACACATAGAGGAAAGCTAAAGCCCGCCTCAAATTCTCTGTACAAAGGGGGGGGGGGGGATTCCGCCCACCCCTATAGTTGTCGCAACAAAGGGGGGGATCTTCCCCCCTCTAACCCCCTAGTTTAAATAGGGCAGCTAGTCATGGAAAGAATATAACACAACCCAACACCCATCTCCAAACTCTACAAAGTAGCCATGCTTAGAGTTGAAGTATCACATCAGTCATTCTGTTTCAGCCAAGTAAACTTGCATTCTATTTTTCGGGTTATTAGTTCATTTCCTTTGTGTCTACCCCAACAATCTAATTTGGGAATTATTTTCCTGTGGATTTTGTGTGCAAGTCTAGCATCAACCCACCCCAAGGTGACCCCCAAATATTGAACCCCATCAAGGAGGCACCCTCACCACCTTGTGATTATGATACGAACATTTTTCTCTTGTTGTAGGGCTTAACAAGTTCTTTTCCCCAAATTCCTCCTGAATTTAGTAATGTTCTATTGAGTTACATGGTTTTGGCTTCTTCTCCAAATTTATATACTAGACCTATGTAGAGTCTCTATCCAGTGACCATTGCACATGTGATACTATTCAATCTGGTTTCTTTCTCTTTTTCTTATGTACATTATCCACTATGGAATGATTAAGGTCGCTAATGCCTCAATTGTTGTTGGGATTTTGGTACGGTTATGTTATCATTACCTACATTTCGAGTTCTTGTGTATTGTGGCCTTAGATTGACACTCTCTAATAAGGAATTAATGTCTTTCCAGGTTTCTTACTTGAAACTCACCTCCCTATGTGATCAAATCACTACAACCTGCGAAGGGCCTTTAAATTTATTAAGGGAAAATAGTAATTGTTTACCCTACAAGCCTTATGGGGAAGTGTCAAGCGCACCCCTACTTTGATTCACTATTGTTTAATGGACAGGACATGCCACTATGTTGCTGGCTATGGTTCCTTATCTAGGGTCTGAATTCCCTGTTGGCCATTTTTTTCTTGGTATAAATTTTTGTAACAATGCCTCTAAGCAAGGAACTACTTAAATTTTTACTCCTCAATGATATATGTTGTGTGTGTATTTGTGTGGAAAATTTACCTCGTGTCATTTAGAATTGGATTAATTGTTTTTCCTTTTCACCATCTTGCATTTGTTAACCCCTATGCTACTTTGGTATAAGCTTTTATTTGTTTACTACATTTGATAGCAAGGATATTTACTGCTAGACTTGATCTCTGTTCTACACTATATTCATCCTCAGAGCTTTACTTAAACGAATCTGTGGTCCGTTGTGATGATATGCATAGATATTTTACTTAATGTATGGGTAAACTCAATTTATTGTCATACTAGAGAATCAACTGGTGCTTTTTTTATGGGCAGCCTTCAGAATTTATCTTATTTCTTAGAAATGTATGCCTACAGTTTACTTTATAAATGGTTCTCCCAATACGCTTATGATATAGAATGTTCAATATTACTTTACCTTCTTCATATTTCTCCAGCAATAGTTTTACTATCATGTAGGTGTATTACTAATTAGGGTAAAACTATACAAAATGTTTAATACTACTTTACTTAAGGCATGTTTCTCAGTAACTATCATGTTGTTCGATAATGTTAGCCATTAATATGCTACATATAGGGTTTCCCGTAATGGTATTATCTTGAAAGGAACATTTGAATTATTACCTTCCCAAAAGCATGATTTACTCTGCAAAATATATTTTTAATTAAGAATAAGGATTAGTCATTTGTTTCTATGATTCAAATCGTACACTTTTAACTAATTCAATCATTCCAATTAATCTTATTAAGCTATTCAGAACATCATTGTTTTGTAAGCATTATCCTCTGATTGCAATCATGTTTGACTCCTATCCTACTATAATTCTTATAGTAACTATGCTATTTCCCAGCTCTCCCTTCTTACCTATTCGCTCTCAAAAATCAGACTTTACTTCCTTCCTTATTCATTTCTTTTCAATAACCCATATTCAGTATTATTATTTTTTTTTTTTTGTATAGGTTTCAGTCCAGCAAGTGTACCCTTGAGGGTGATAATGCTCACCTAAGAAAGAAACTACACTGGAATGGTGTAATGGTTTCTACCTATATAAGTGGAGAGTACTCCAGCATACCAATCATAACTATTCTTAATTCTTGGTGACATAGGATGTTCTTCTGTTCCTCTAATCCAACCAACTACACTCTATGCTCGCGCTGGTACAATGTAACTCCCTTCTATACCTTCACATATATGCCTACAAAATGCAAGTATCATATATTTTTACAATTATTCGATGGAAATTATTCATATATGAATTATGTCTGACGTGATTTTGAATTATATTCATTCTTTAAGAAGCTATGCAACTATTTTGAGATATGAGTCATACATCAGGAAAATGTCCCTCATTCTGTATATAGGCATGGATTAAACGATGCTAGAATTATTTTGAAAACAGTATATTTCCTCCAAAAATTAGATATTTTCTATGAGAGTTACTCATGCAACAAGTAATGTTATAATTTCTTTAAAACAATATCCATGAATCAAGTAATTCTGAATCTGTTCTCGAATTAATAGTAATTTTTAGATACCATAACCAAGTTAGATGTATATTTGCAAGGGATAAACCTTGGAAGGAACAACAACATAATTCGAAGACATTTTAGCTTATCATAATGATATTGATATTTTCTGAAATATATGTTTTTTTTCTATCAACAAGCTAACTACGCATGAAATTTCATAGCAAACTATGTACTCATTAACTAAATGTCTCATACTACTTTCTAATTTCACTACCTAAATAATACATTCGACTTTTAGATTCAACTTTTTATTTTTTAGAAGAAGGAAAGTAATTTACTCAATAATAACCTTTAACAAGTACTAGATATAGAATGTGTGACCTTGACCACACTGATCCTCCCAACCATGGACCAACCTCTGATCCCCGTGAGCTCAGATGGATTGCTAGTCTCCGTAACCTCTACTCAGTCTACATAATGTCCATTTTAACATTGTCTTCCCACATATCTTTTCTTGATAGTGTCCTGCCTTCCAGGGATCTATTACACCTTTAGCCTAAGATTTTCTTTAGCCTATCCTAAAAGGCCTACTTTCAACCCCCCGCAATGCTTTTCTCGGTATTTATCCCCACCCGAGTAAATATATATATATATATTATATATATATATATATATATATATAATATAATATATATTATTTTAGTATTTATTTATTTAATTCTTTACTAGATTGATGATCAGTTCATCACCATTGTCCAGCATACTAATAATAATCACACATACAAAACAAATAGCTTGTTTTACAATAAATGGAGCCTTATAGTATTTGATATTAAACATATGTCCAGTACCTTTTCCAACACTTCGTAACTTCCACCATCCTAAATCCTACCAGCATATAGATATATTTGGGAAGATTCTCTACCTTCTCTATCTTTCACATATCATGTAAATATTCTACGACTCATTTATGGTGATTTCATCTAATATGAAATCATCTTCTTTTCATTTAAGTATCTATTTGCTGGATTTTAACAATGTGACATAGGTTAGCTTCGTTTAGTAGTGTGCATTGAGGGTCCACTTGCAAATTTATATGATGTAAGTCCTACCTTCCGTCTAGAAAGATTAAAATATACCTCCTTTGAAGCCATTTTCTTGCACACAAAAAAAAACACCCATATCTTAAGAACAAATAAAATAAAAATAAAATAGAATTTAAAAGAAGACCATGTTTTAAAATTCTAAACTTACAAAAAAAAACTACTTTAATGAGAGGTTATTCTGCGATGGGTTCCCCCTAGTAGGCATGGGGTTGTTGTCCAAGCGCGTGTGCCATTATGGTAACGCTCACTTGCACAATGGACCCCTGACATTTAGGGAGTTGATTCCCTAGAATGTCATTGTGATGCAGCACGCTAATGGGAGGGGTGTCGTGGCAGATCAGTCTACTAGGGGCCGCTATGAAGGTGAGCATCACCTTATGGGCACACTCGCCCACACAGTGGCCCCATGGTAGGTCGTTGTGCCATGGCACACCGACCCAAAAGTGGGTGTGCCACGGTAGAGAGACCCTGTGCCAAGTAGGGGGTTAATTCCACGAATCGGCCCCATGTCCACTAGGAGGCCACTGTGCCATCGGTGTAGGTTTTAACCCTGTACAGAAATTACCTGCATATGAATTCTAAAACACAAAAAATAAATAATGCGAGAGCATAACACATAAAACATATATACACAGATATTTTCCCCTGGATCTCAAAACCAGGACTACCATCTCGATTTTTCATTATGTTCCTTTCAATGTTACAATACATAATTATAGATGCCAAAGCATCCAATACCATGGACCGAAAACCATTGCATCCAAAACCATGGATCGAAAACCATCACGTCCAAAAGACATGTGTGAAAATCATGCACAATACCATAGGTGGGTCCACCCAACCTAACATAGGGTCCAAAACCAAAATTTTCTGGGGCGCTACCCCAGACCCCATAAAATTGGGTTACGGGTGCCCCTTAAACCCCCTGTGACCTCCCTCTCTCTAACCCTTGGTTCAATACATGGGTTAATCATGGAAAGAATATAACACAACCCAACATTGGGCATAGGTAGGAGGTCATTTTTAGGAATGAGCTCCCTTCTCACCAGTGGCCAGAATCGATCCCCTACCTACCAGAGAGCCACTGTGGGCAAGCCCACCTGCATAGTGGCTCCTTGTTAGGATGTTGTGCTACCGGTGGGTGTACTGTGGCATGAAAGAATACTAGTGGGTCGATCCATTATGCAAGCAGGCTTGACAACACAAGTACATCAGCTCACAGAGCACACCCATAGTAGGTCGCTTTGTAACGACACTCTCAAAGCAGGGAGTCATGGTACAAAGGCCTACTAGGGGTATGTTGTACTACAACATGTCTGCGTAGAATCCCCCTACCAACTAGGGTGCCATTGTGCCATTAAAGCCCTGAGGTAGGTAGGGGGTCGATTTTGAGAATCAACCCCATATTTTCTAGGGGATCGCATGGGCTCTCCCTAGCAAGAAGGGAGATGATTATGGGAATCAGACCCCTAGAAGGACACTATTCAATGACACACCCAGCCAATAGTGTGTCATGACAGTGCAACCTACCACAAGGCAGTTATGCGAGTGGACGTTCCCACTTGCAGGCGTGTCTTGGCACAATGACTTGCTAGGGGGTTGTTTTGTCGATGGGCGTGCCAACAATAAAATGTCCACCTACACAGTGACCCCCTACTTTCTACGGGGCCATTGTGCCATGGGTGAGTGGTCATGTCATGATATAATGGCCCAAATGTCGCGGCCCACTAACAAGCCATTATGTCATGGAACCCCCACGGGCTGGTATGCCCATGGCACAAAGGCCTGCCATGGTGCCATTTTGTGTGTTAGGGTCCAACCTTTATTGCCTTATTTATGTAATAGGATTGAGTCATAGTTATAGTGAAGCAAAGAGTCAATAAAGCCCATATTAATAATTGTAAGTGGTTAACCTGCATTTAATGAAGGGACCACAGTTAGTTGCAAATGGGCCATGGTATTAAATAGATGGTATTAATACCATGGCATTGCCTCATGGTATTGCATGTATGAATCCTATATAAAGGATAGAGAGTCCCCTCGAGGAGCATCATATCTTATTTTGTAACTGAGCTCCGCTCTGTTGGAGGTTGCCCCCTCGAAGAGGCAAGTGAACATTGCTTTCTGTATAATAAAATACATGTTGTTATTTCTCATGGTTCTATGTTATGGGTATATTTCTTCGGATATTTGGTATTCAGGTATTGTATTGCACGTTAAGAGCATAAAAAGTGGCATCAAAGAACTTTCCAAAGCGGTGGGATCTCCAATTTTTAGCAAAAAGTTCTTTTTGGCTAGAGACATGTTCCAGCGTCTTTAAACCACGAGATCTATCATTGAGCACATAACCTGCAGATTTCGGGAGGCATGCACGCAGGAAATACAAGAGGTGGTCACACTTTTTGGACTCCGTTGTAACCCTTGTGGGTACCCCTTCGAGTAGCAGCACATTAGATAGAACCACGGACAGATTGTCTTCCTAGTACCCTCTGGGTATATCAGAAGCCCCCTAGCTCCCTTGAAACCTCGCCATAGGTAAACTGTTGGCCATCTTGCTGCTACAATACATCAAGAATAACACTGAAGGAGATTACTCATGCATATGATAGGGTAGTCGGGTTGTACGGCTAAGGGTACAGTTGGTCCTCCTTGGTTAGTGCCCTGAAAGATTGGGCCAAGTACTACTGTCAGACCCTTATGTATATTGCGATCTATAGAACCTGACACTCCTGGAGAGCATAGTTCCCTTCTCTATCTCTAGATCAAGAATCATCTTTGCCAGATTAGCTCTCATAGATGTTGTTCCACCATTTACATCTATTAGATCAGCCATTTAGATCTATCAGATCCACCATCCAGATCTAGCGGTTTGGGCTCTGTAGTCATCGGAACAATTAGATCCTCCGTTCAGATATGGCTAATTGCGTGGGTTCCTATACCTGGGCATGATTTTCGCAGGACTTTGGGCAGCATTGAATTTTCTCTGAGACCCCTAGGGATGCTTATTGGAGACTTAGCCCATAAGAATCAGGTCAATGAATTGAGCAAGGTGGTACCATTCAATTGTTAGTGTAAAAAATTTTTCATGCAGTCCCAAATTTCAAGTGCATGGTACAAACTATAGCTCAAGCTATGGCCAATGAGAGGATTGACAACCTTGAATCAAAATTTAAAGATGTACTACCGTAGCTAAAGAACTTAAATGAGACACTCTTAAAGGGAAAAATGGAGGAATGTGCAGAGGCATATATTGGCAATGAAAATATTGAGGGTGAGTCTAGTCAGTCTCTTCACCTCTTTGGCACCCACCAACAATCCCAGCTGCGACCACCCAAGATGGACATCTATAAATTTTATGGCTCTCACCTGGCCACGTGGATAGCTCAAATGGAGCAATATTTCACATTGACTCACATCATGGATGATGTGACTCAGCTTAGTGTGGGTAGCATGCACTTGGACAATGAAAGATGGCAATGGTGGAAATGGCATCAATGTTGCTATCGAAGGCCCTTGACTTGGCAGACATTCAAAAAGGATCTTACGGGTCGCTTTGACCATGAATCTAACTTTTTAGGTCATCTCACTAAGATTCGACAGACAGGAATAGTGAATGAATATATTAAAGCGTTTGAAGCCTTAGCCTTCCATATAGGAGGTCTACACGATCACTTCTACTTGGAATGTTTTGTTAGTGGTCTGAAAGAAGCCATATAAGCCCATGCCTAACTGTAACACCCTATCTCTTGATTGGATTATTGCAGGATAGCCTGTGAAGTAGAACGTGTGTTAGCAGCCCAGTACAATCACACAAATTTCATAGCTAAGGCTCACCACACCTAGGCTCAAAACACTACCCAAACACTCAAGGTTCAAAAGCTATCACAAGTAGAATTGGCAGAAAGAAGATAGCAAGGATTGTGTTACTAATTTGATGAGAAATTCTCCCCCGGGCATAAATGCAAGGAGCCCAAATTCTTTCAAATTGATGCTACTAATCATAGTTCATCGGAGGAAGCCTCACCACTTGAGGAACCAGAGGAGGAAGAAGAGGACAACCAGAAGGACAATGTACATGAAGAACCAATTATCTCGCTACATGCGTTGGCTGGGATCTCTTCTCCCCAAACTTTCAAAATCAAAGGTTTTATTAAGCATCATGCAATAGTAGTCTTGATTGATAGTGGAAGTACACATAACTTTATCCATCAAAGAGTCGTGGAAGCAGTGCATTGCTTTTTCCAAGCAGTTTCTAACTTCCATGTCCAAATTGTTGATAAGGGGACAATGAAATGTGAAGGCTGCTGTGAAAATGTCAAACTTCAAATGGGGGATTATCAGTTAAAGACCCACATGTTTGCCATACACATGGGAGGGTGCAACATTGTCTTAGGTGCTAACTGGCTTCACACACTTGGCCCAATCACAGTGGATTTCCAGGAGTTATATATGAGCTTTAAGCAGAACAGCCACACACATACCCTCCGTAGACTCCAGGTGGGAGATCCCTCTATAATCAACTCACACGGAGGGAAAAATTGTTAAAAAAGGGCCACCATGGATTTATAGCCCAATTTAATGATATCCAAGCCTTCGAATCCAATTCTTTTCATATTCATCTTGAGATGAAACAGATCTTAAACAACCATCTACGAGTCTTTGACAAGCCTCAGGAGCATCCACCCTCGAGTGGGGAACATGATCATAGCATTACTTTGGTCCCACGGGCCGAACCACCAAATGTGTGCCCATATCGATATCCGTTTGCCCAAAATAATGAAATTGAAAAAATCATTAAGGAACTCTTGGAAGCAGGTGTCATTCATCCCAGCATTAGTCCTTATTCATTCCCGACATCAGGGCCCTCAATAAGTTGACGATTGAAGATAAATTTCCCATCTTGGTTGTCGATGATTTGCTGGATGAACTAAATGGGGCTCAATTCTTTACTAAGCTCACCTTCACTCGGGCTATCACCAAATTCGCATGAAAGAAGTAAACATTCAAAAGACTTCTTTCCAAACTCATGATGGCCATTATGAGTTCCTGGTCATGTCATTTCGTCTTTGTAATGCCCCATCCACATTTTAGAGCCTTATGAACCACCTGCTCAAACCGTATCTCAGAAAATTTATTCTTGTTTTCTTTGATGACATCCTCATCTATAGTCGCACCTGGCCAAGCATCTTCAGCATGTAGATCTACTCTTGCAACTGCTCTGCAAGAATAAATTATTTGTCAAGATGTCCAAGTGCTCTTTTGGCATGGAAGAAGTTGAGTATTTGGGCCACATTGTGGGGCGTGAAGGTGTCAGGGTGGACCCCAAAAAGATCCAAGCAATGTAGGATTGGCCTCAACCAAAGACCTTGAAGAGCTTTAGAGGATTTTTAGGTCTCACAAGCTACTATCACAAATTTGTCCGCAATTATGGTCGCATTGATAGGACCCTCACTCAACTCGTCAAGAAAAATTCATTCCTCTGGAAAGATGAAGCACAACAGACTTTGATAGCTCTCAAACATGACATGTGTTCCACTCCAGTCTTAGCCTTACCCGACTTCACCAAATCTTTTGTGATTGAATGTGATGCTTCTGGAACAGGTATTGAGGCGGTCTTAATGCAGGAAGGTCGACTCTTGGCCTTCACGAGCCAACAACTACGTGGGAAGAATCTGGAACAATATACCTATGAGAAGGAGATGACGGCCATCTTACATGCAGTAGATACCTGGCGACCATACTTATTGGAGTGATGTTTCCAAATCTGCACAAACCATCAAAGCCTTTTTCGGTGTAATGCCTATCCTCACCACAACAAAATAAATGGCTCGTCAAAATGCTGGGATATGATTATGAGATCATTTACAAGAAAGGGTACAAAAATATTGTAGTAGATGTGTTATCCCACCAATTTGAGGATGAAAGTACCTTGCTTGCAATTTCCCTTCCCATTCCAAAATGGATTGAAGAGGCTCACAAGGAATGGTTTTCACATTCCTGTCTCTCCCAACTCATTAATCAATTGTAGGTGGATGCAAATTCCACAGCGGCCTACTCATGGTAGGATGAGATTCTTCGCTACAAGGAAATAGTCATAATATCACCAACATCCACCCTCAACAGCGTCATTTTGGTGGAGTTTCACTCATCTCCACTGTAGGTAATTCAGGCTTTCAAGAGACATATGCTCACACTCGAAGATAATTTTTCTGGATAGGCATGAAAAAGGAGATTCTTACTTTTGTAGCTGAATGTGACTTCTATCAGTGCCACAAAAGAGAAACAGTCAAATCCCCTGGCACATTACAGCCCTTGCCCATCTCGACCTCAATCTGGATGGAGGTTTTGTATGGATTTCATTATGGGTCTTCCAAAGTCAAGAAACAAGTCAGTCATCGTGATGGTTGTGAACAAACTTTCTAAGTATGCTCATTTTTGTGCCCTACCCCACCCTTTTACACTGGCTTTGGTCGCTCAATCTTTCATGGATCAAATCTTCAAATTGCATGGCATGCCCACTTCCATTGTGTCTGATCATGAGCTAGTCTTCACTAGTAACTTTTGGTAGGAAATCTTTAGGCTACAAGGTACCCAACTACAACTCAATACTTCCTATCATCCAAAAACTTATGGTCAAGCTGAAGCAATCAACAAATGTATAGAGACCTACCTTAGGTGTTTCATTTCAGAAAAGTAACATCTCTGGGTACAGTGGTTACCTCTAGCCGAATGGCGGTATAACACCAACTATCATGCCACCACCAAAATGATTCCATATGAAGTAGTTTATGTTCAACTCCCTCCTTCCCCTACTTCTTATATCAAGGGATGCTTGAAGGCACAAGCAGTGGATCAACTCCTATAGAACCACACAACCATGCTAGCCCACCTTAGAGAGAATCTTCATTAAGCCCAAAACTGCATGAAGCAACAAGCAGATCAACATCACTCAGAATGCCAATTTCATGAAGGGGGTTAGGTATTTTGCGGTTGCAACCATATAAATAGACATCACTCAAAGAAAAGGGTTGTCAGAAATTATCTCCAAAATTCTACGGACCGTATCAAGTACTTCAGTAGATTGGAGAAGTCACCTACAGGCTAGCTTTGCCACCCACTGCAAAAATCCATCCAGCCTTCCATGCCTCATGCCTCAAGAAAGTGATTGGGAACCATTGCAAAATTCAAACCAGTCTATCTAAAGTGGATGAAGAAGGGCGAATCTGGATCCAACCTAAATAGGTTCTTGACGCATGATCAAAAAATTCCTCGTCAACTGGGAGGACACCTCTCCGGAAGATGCGACCTGGGAACCAGCTACTATCCTTTAGTAGTTTCCACAGCTTCAGCCTTAAGGACAAGGCTATTCTTATGGGGGAGGGCATGTTAGGGTCCAACCCTAACCCCGTTATTTATGTAATAGGATTGAGTGATAGTTATAGTTAAGTAAAGAGTCAATAAAGCCCATATTAATAATTGCAAGTCGTTAACCCGCAATTAATGAAGGGACCAGAGTTAGTTGCAAATGGGCCATGGTATTAGATAGATGGTATTAATAAGAACCATGGTATTGCCTCATGGTATTGCATGTATGAATCCTGTATAAATGATAGAGACTCCCCTCGAGGAGCATCATGTCTTATTTTGTAATTGATCTCAACTCTATTGGAGGTTGCCCCCTCGAAGAGGCAAGTGAACATTTCTTTCTGAATAATAAAATACTTGTTGTTATTTCTCATTGTTCTATGTTCTGGGTATATTTCTTCGTATATTTGGTATTCAAGTATCGCCTTGTAGGTTAAGAGCATAACAGTGTGGGTGGGCATGCCCATAATGAAAAGCATGCCCACACAATAGCCCCCGAGTAGGTTGTGGTACAATGAGAACACCTGCTCGAAGCCATGTGGGAAAGTGTGCCTGTGGCTCCTACCCATGACACTATAATAGCCCTAATGAAAATTCCATGTAATAAAAGTAAATAAAGGAAAAATAATAAACACGTTTGATGGGACACTTATTCCAAGCTAAATGTTGGGCAAAATCCTAGTGATGGGTATCACTTGTGATTGTGTATGGCTAAGGAAATTGGGAAAGCCAATTGGTAAGGCTTTGGAAAGGAAAAATGGCATTTTTCGAACATTTATTTATGAAAATAATGGAAATTAGGAGAAAAGGGGGGTGAAATGTCACAGGTTACATGTGAGGAGGAAATTGAACGAAAATAATGGGAAATGAAGAAAATAGAGGCCTCATTCATAAAAAGGCTTATGAGGATCAGTTGGTAACCTTTTGTTAGTTCAATTTTGTAGCTTTCTCAGTATTATCTATCTCTCATACTCTTGGAGATAGTTTTCTTGGAGCACTCTTAGTGGGTGTGGCATACTTGGATTCTTGGATCAAGAAGGAAAATGAAAATAAGGAAATCACAAGAGGTCATGAGGATCAATAGCTACATCAGATTTTCTTGTAGGTACTGAATATGTTTCCTTCACTATTTTTGTTATGCATGGCATATGGATGAGTTTTGGTCATGATATGTCATTCGCATGGAGGATTTCCTGGATAGACAATGGATTTCTTATCCTTGCCATTTCTTGAATAGCCATAGTGATTGTGGGTTTACCTTCATTACTTTTTTTTGTCAGTTCTCATGTTTTCTTAGCTCGAGTTGAGTTATTAGTTCGTAGAAGCCCTAGCTAGAAAAACGTTCTAGAAGCCCTATAATAGCTTGGGTTGATTTAGTAGTCCTAGAGGCATTCATTGGAAAAATTCTTTGAAAGCCCTTGGTCAGTTGAGTTACTAGTCCTAGAAGCCTTGACTGGAAAAATTCTCTAGAAGCCTGGTGATAGCTATGGGTTGAGTTACTAGTCCTGGAAGCATTGGTTGGAACAAATGCTTTAATGACCTGGTAGGCTTGGATGGAGACCAATCTGATGATGATTGTTTGATGTTTGATCATGAGGTGGAATCACTGTTTGATGGGTTGATGTGGATGGCCTCTGGAAGCCCTAGATTAGTTTTGATTGATGTGTTATACGAGATCCCACATTCATGCTTAGAATATGGCACAGGGGTGAATGGGTGAAGGGAGATTTGGCTTAGCTATTCTACAGTCGGGTGGAACATGGAAGTTCCATCCCGGGTTTGGATTTTTCATCATTAATCAAAGGTTGTTTATCCTTGTATTTCTATGATCATTTTGATGGATTATAGGTGGTCTACATGTCTATACTTTCATGAGTATTTTTTCTGCTATTATGGTGGTTATTTATGTTTTTTATGAGAGTAGCCATGTATGGCTTTCATCATGTGTTTATTTGTAATTGAATGCTCAATGCCTATATGACCTAGTTTGTGGAATGGGAGTTCATATATTGAGGCATGAATGGTTCTTAGCAATTCTCAACTAAGTATGAGACCCTTATGCTCAAAACTGTTATTTACACCTGTGGATTACATATTCGTGATATGTTTGATGAAATGCATGTCATGGCTAGTAGGGGTCCAGTCAAGGTCTTAAGCAAGTATTTTCTTTAATATTATTATTTCCATGTTATTTTATTGTTTTTAAGAGATGGTTCAATTTTGGGTAGTGACCCGGGCTCTCGGCTTGAAAAAGTGGCTCAAATCCCAAGGTTGTTGGCATAGCACTAATAAATTTAGTCTCTATTTACTGGTGGACAAACATGTGAGAGCGAATTTATGTTTTTGGACATTGTCATGACTATAGGATGAGAGTGAATGATGCTTAAGTTGTCCAAAAGTGTAGTGCAACTCAAGGGCAAGCTGTCTAAAGTATTGTATTGGTTCCTCGGGGTCCTGTAGATGATTTTGAATGTTTGTATGGTGTGTTTCCATCAATTCCACTTCCTTAACATGACTTAGGAGGTTGAATCATATCATAGTGGCCCCTCATCACATGTTTACCCTAGCTAATTGGTTCCTTGGGTAGATGAGTGAGGAGGGTGTTACAGAGTGGTATCAGAGCATGGTTCACCCATCGAACTAGATGGGTTCCATGTTGGTCATGCATGCATGTTAGTTGCATGTGTCTCTCACCCTTGCATTCCATGTGCTTGTTGAATTTTCATGATGTTGTTGATGGTTATAGTGATGTCATCATGTGAAATTTAAGGTTGTTATTGTGTAATGCATTGTTTTGAGTGTACAACTAGTTACATGCCGATTTATGTCACTTAGATCTATTGTTGTAGTATGCTTCATTGCATTTTTGCATGTTTGGTTACATTCTTGTATGTTTGGTTGCATATATCATTCTTTTAGGTTTGATTTCAGGTATCATTCACTCATGCTTGATCATATGTTCTTATGCATATGTGTAGTTGGTTACATAAATATTATGCATGTTCATGTTTGCATGTGTTATAGAGTATAATGGTGTATTGGTTGTTGTCATGCATGAGGTCATGGCGTGTGTTGGTGTTAAGGTCATGCATTGATGTTTGGACCCTACCTAGAATGATAGTTGCATGGTCATATGCTTATGTATTAAGTTTATGTATACTCTCATGATTATGTTATACATGTATGACATTGATTTTATGATCCGGTAGATGAGGTATCCTCCCCAAGCTATGTTAAGCTATGTTGTTTTATTCTGATTTGGTTTAAATAACATGATATACCTTGCAAGAATAAATATCAAATGTCTAACAATATGGTTGACTACAAAGACTCTCCTTATGAATCCAAAGAGAAGTATGGTGTTAGGAACTCTTCTTATTTGGAAGTTACATTGAGAAGCTTAAAGGGAGATATAAGGAATTCTAAAGTAGATAATGACATAATGCGACAGACACAAGAGAAACAAGGAGAGGTAAATGCAGTGATACTTCAACGTTTGTCATATTTGTAGTGACATGGGCCATGTCAGATCGACTATGAGCTAGGGGATAGAACTATTGGGGCATATGGTAGTCGGTCACATGGTGGTCATAGGTTAGATAGAGATGACACAATTAGAGATAGATGATTGTTGGAAAATCGTGATAGGAGAGGGAATATATATATGTATTATTCTAGTTGTGATTCAAATAGGCATCATGATCATTATCATTATCATCCTTACAAGAGGAGTGATAGGAAATATTTTTCAGATGAGTTTAAGAAAGAAAAGCTACCAACATTTGATGGAGAGATGAAGAAACTAGAAGATGTAGAGGCATGGTTGTTTGGCTTGAGGAAATTCTTGAGATTTTGTGACTATTCAAAGAACATGAAAGCTATAGTGGCTACATCTAGTCTCAAAGGTAATTAACTAGACATTTAGTGGGAAGATGTGAAGAATGTCATATGCATGCATGAGGAGGATTTGACTTGGAGTGAGATTGAGTAGATATTTAAGAAGAAGCATTTGTAAGAGAGATACTTTCATGACAAGGCGAAAGAATTTTATGATTTAAAGATGGGTTACATGAAAGATGATGAGTACACTAGCAGATTCTTGGAGTTGTTGAGGTATGTGTCTTCTCTCATAGAGGAAGAGGCCAATATTCAAAGGTTCATTAATGGGTTACTGGTTTCATTTAAAGACACGATTGAGTTCGATGAGCCTAGATCATTGGAGGAGAGCATTTAGAATATAAGGCATTTCTATCAAAAATAGGAGCGCATAAATGATACTAAGCTAGACTAGAGAGGTAATTGAAAGAACAAAGTAAAATGGGATAGAAAGTGAGCAAGGCCTTAGGATACAACTAACAAGGAGAATGGTGAACCACCTAAGAAGTTCAATGCATTATATAGGGGACACGGATTCCGATCAGAAGAATAGAATAAGGAGATAGGCTAGAAGTCTATAGAGCATTGGATTTGTGGCAAGGATCATCGTAGGAGAGATTTTCCATAGAATCGAGATGGTAGACCTCAGATATATAGTGCGTAGCAAGAAAAAACCGTTTGGGATGCATGTCAGAGTATTCCATGTATCTATGCAACATTGGATAAAAATCTGGCAGACCATGAGACATGTATAACTAAGATGGACGATAAGCTTTGTGACCAAGTTATTTCTAATTTGATTGACCCTCGATCTAATTATAGATATCTTAGTCCTAACCAGGTGGATAAGTATGGTTTAAGTAAGGAATTTCATGCATACTCTTGGTTAGTGTAGATGGGTACAAGTAAAAAGAAGCAATCTCATCATCGGGTCCTAACCAGGTGGATAAGTATGGTTTAAGTAAGGAATTTCATGCATACTCTTGGTTAGTGTAGATGGGTACAAGTAAAAATAAGCAATCTCATCATCGGGTAAGAGCTTGTGCATTTAATTTGAATGGTATACCTACCGCAACACATTTGAATGTATTACCATTGGGATCATACAATATATTGTTGGGCATGGATTAGTTGTATCTTCATATAACCAAGGTAGGCTATTATGACAAATCCATTGAGTGTGTGGATGAAAATGGAGAACCAAGAGTACTACATGGTAAGAAGAAGGCTACATCAGTTAAGATGGTGGCAAATATGCAAGAAAAGTGTAGTCATAGGAAAGGGTGTTATTTATTTGCAGTGCACATTTCTAGTGATAAGGGTAAGGAAGTTGAAGATGTAGATGTGTTGAGCAGGTACTCTACATTAAAAAAATCTAAGGATATATTTCCTAAGGACATCACATATTTTCCACCTCACAGGGAGGTAAAATTTTCTATTAAGTTAGTCCTAAGGGAAGCTCTAGCATCAAAATCACCTTACGGGATGAGCACACCTGAGTTAGTTGACTTAGAGCTGGAGTTGAAGGAAATGTTGGACAAGGGGTACATTAGGCCAAGTGTGTCATCTTGGGGCATATTAGTATTGTTTGTAAAGAAGAAATATGGTACTCTTAGATTACGCATTGACTACAGGATGTTGAACAAAGTAACCATCAAGAATAGGTATCCTTTGTCGAGGATTGATGACTTGTTCGATCAACTAAAGGGAGCAACAATGTTCTGTAAGATTAACTTGAGATCTGGATATCATCAAGTATGCATCAAGGAAGAGGACATCTACAAGACTGCGTTTAGGACTAGGTATGGGTATTATGAGCTTGTTGTAGTTCCATTCATCTTACCTAATGCTCCAACTACATTTATGTGCTTCATGAATAGTGTGTTGCATTCATATTTGGATAAGTTTAGTATTGTGTTCATTGATGATATATTGGTATATTTTGAAAATGAAGAAGAGCATGTTGAAAATTTAGCAGTAGTGTTGAGGTTATTGAGAGAGAATCAAATGTATGCTAAGCTTCGCAAGTGTAGTTTCTTTCAGGATGAGGTACACTAATTGGGGCATGTTGTCTCCAAGGAGGGCATTGTAGTAGATCCAGAAAAGATAAGAGCCATCATGGAGTAGTTATCTCTTAAGAATGTGGGTGAAGTGAGATCCTTCATGGGTTTGGCACATTATTATAGGAGGTTCATTAGGAACTTCTCACAGATTGCTTATCCTATCATAACATTGGAGAGGAAAGGTAAGAAGTTCGAATGTATAGATGAGTGTGAGACTGAGGCTAGTTTTAAGTAGCTCAAAAATTTGTTGATACATGCACTAGTGCTAAAGATTGCAGACCAAGAAAAAGAGTTTGTAGTATGCACAAATGCTTATAAGAAACTACTTTATGGAGTCCTTATGTAGGATGGATAGGTGGTATGGTATGAGATGTGGAAGTTGAATGAGTACGAGAAGAACTATCCTACACATGATCTTCAGTTTGCAATGGTTATACATGCATTCATAATGTCGAGAGACTATCTTTTGGGCATGAGGTTCACATTGATGAATGATCATAGTGGTTTGTGATATCTATTTGACCAACCAAATCTGAATGGTAGGTAGGCTCGGTGGTTGGCTATGATCAACAAGTTTGATTTTGAGATCATGTATATCAAAGGTAAAGAGAACAGAGTGGAACATGCTCTTAGCATATGGATACAGGTAAATCACTTAGCAGCTATGAGCTCCTATGGCATAGATATATAAGATAGGATCTTGGGGACAAGTCAGGAGGATGTCAAATATATTGATATTATGCACAAGTTATAGCAGAGTACTAGTAGAAGTACATGTAGTGGTACAGATACAGGTTATGGTATAAGTATAGGTAAAGGTATAGGTTCTAGTACATGTATAGTTAATAGTGCAGGTAGTGGTATAGGTGTAGGTTCACAAGATGTGGATTATTTCTTTATAACAAATGGATTGATAAAGTTTAGAGATAGGGTATATGTCTCAGACAACAATGAGCTTAGCAAGATTCTCTTGAGGGAGTTTCATGCGAAATATTATTCAAGTCACCCAGAGTTTGTGTCTGATTGTTTTGAATGTCAGTGTGTGATGGGAGAATGTAAGAATCCAGGTGGACTACTACAGCTAATTATGATTGCAGAGTGGAAATGGGAAGCCATTTCCATGGAATTCATTATAGGTTTACTGGAGATAGTGAGACAACATGATTCCATCATGGTTATTGTGGATAGGTTGACGAAGGTTGCACATTTCATTCCGATGAAGTCTACATTTTTAGCTAGTGACGTAGCACAAGTATTCATCTAAAATGTGGTCATATTGCATCGTGTTCCAATGAAGATAGTGTCACACATGGATGCAAAGATCACTTCCAAGCTTTTAAAGGAGTTATTTGTAGGTTTGGGCACAAAGTTGGCCTTCAATATGGCTTATCATCCACAGACATATGGACAAACAGAGAGGGTCAACAGGATATTGGAGGACATGTTGAGGATGTATGTGATGCATGAGTAGTGAAAGTTAGAAGATTACCTTCCACTGGTAGAGTTCACATACAAAAGTGGGTATCAGTAATATTTCATAATTAGCCCTTTTGAGGCATTGTATGGACAAATTGTAACACTCTCATTAGTTAGAGTGATCCAGATAATAGGGTATTGATTGCACTAGATATGTTGGTAGACATTGAATAGGAATGCAAGTTATAAAGAAAAGTCTAAAGGGAGCATAGGATAGGAAGAAAATTTATGTAGATTAGAACATGTTGTTCAAGGAGTTTCAGGTTGGAGAATAGGTGTATTTGTGCATGACATGAAAGAAGAGCTCCTTGCAGATTGGATCATGTGCCAAGATGGAACCATGGTTTTATGGACCCTTCAATATCCTTGAGAGGATTAGTCCAATAGCCTATCAACTTGCGCTACCTACACAATGAAAGTCCATGATGTTTTCCATGTGTCATTACATAACAAGTATGTTAACGATGTTGATCATGTGATTGACTGTTATATATTACAGGTGCAACCAGATGGAGAATTCCAGTGGGAGCTTCAGTGTATATTACATAAAAAGGTTCTCATGCTCTATAACCAAGAAATCGAGCAAGTTAAAGTGTAGTTGAAGAACTTTGGGACCAATGAAGCTACATGGGAGATGACAGATTAGATGTGGGCTATGTATCCTTCCTTGCTTTTTGGTTGAAGCAAAGCAGTTTTGGTTTGGTGTTTTGGTGTGATTTTGGTATATGTTGTGGTATATGTTTTGATAACGTTTGTTTATGTACATATGTATATGGATGTAAATAACACCATGAACTATGTTAGAAATCTCTAATAACTGGTATGGGTGTCATGTCATTATGATGTTATGTTGATATGTTTTCATGTTGGTTTGCTTCTCAATAGGTTGGTTGTTGTAAATATTCCATCGAGATAAGTTATAACGCTTCATCAGCAAGATATTTTTCTTACAATATTTCTGTGGTTATAGGTGTTGTTGAACATAGAGGATGGTGTTCCCCTATGGTGTAGGGTTCTGTAACAACCCCAGTGAAAATTCCATGTAATAAAAGTAAATAAAGGAAAAATAATAACCTTGGTTGATGGGACACTTATTCCAAGAGGAATGTTGGGAAAAGTCCCAGTGATGGGGATCACTTATGTTTGTTTATGGAAAAGGAAATGAATAAGGCTTTGGAAAGGAGAAATGGAATTTTTGGCACATATATTTATGAAAATAATGGAAATTAGGATAAAAGGGAGGTGAAATGTCACAGGTTGCATATGAGGAGGAAATTGGAGGAAAATAATGGAAAATGAAAAAAATAGAGGCCTCATTCATAAAAATGCTTCTAAGGATAAGTTGGTAACCTTTTGTTGGTTTAATTTTGGAGCTCTATCATTATTCTCTCTCTCTCTCATACTCTTGGAGACTTACCGTTTTCTTGGAGCACTCTTGGTGGTTGTGGCATACTTGAATTGTTAGACCAAGAAGTTAAAGGAAGAATACAAAAGTGCAAGAGGGCATCGAGATCAACAACTACATAAGATTCTCTTGTAGGTCCTAAGTTTGACGTATGTTTTATTCACTAGTTTTTTCATGCATGGCATATGCATGTGGATTCTAGGTCATGCTTTGTCATTGGCATGGAGGATTTCATGGATTCATAGTGGATTGCCTGGTGTTGCCATTTCTTGGATAGCCATGGTGATTATGGCTTTTGGCTGGTTCTCATGTTTCCTTAGCTTGGGTTGAGTTATTTGTTCCTAGAATCCCTAGTTCGACAAACAATCTGGAAGCCCTATAACAACCTAGGTTGAGCTTCTAGTCATGGAAGCCTTGGTTGGAAAAATGCTTTGGAAGCTCTTGGTGGGTTGCGTTACTAGTCATGGAAGGCTTGGTTGGAACAAATTGTCTAGAAGCCCTAGAGAGCTTGGATGGAGACCAATCTGATGATGGTTTTGTGATGTCTGACTGTGAGGTGGAAGCACTATTTGATGGGTTGAGTTGGATGGCCTCTAGAAACCCTGGATGATTTTTTGTTGATGTGTCCTATGATATCCTACATTCATGCTTGGAATATGGCACACGGGTGAATGGATGAAGAGATATTTGGCTCAACCATTCAATGGTCGGGTGGAACGTGGAAGTCCTATCCCGGGTTTGGGTTTTGCATCATTAATGGAATGTTATTCCTACTTGTATTTCTATGAGAACTATGATGGATTATATGTGGTCTATATGGTTCTAATTTCATGAGTATTTATGTTGATATTATGTTGGTTATGTATGTATTTTATGATAGCATCCATGTATGGCATTCATCATGTTTTTACTTCTAACTTAATGATCAATTTATCTATGATCGAATGGATGGAACTATAGTTGATGTGTTCAAGCACCAATGGTTCTTCATGATTCTCAACTAAGTATGAGACCCCTATGCTCAAAAATCTTATTTACACCCATAGATTACATATTCGTGATATGTTTGACGAAATGTCTTTCATGGCTATCAAGGGTCCAATGAAGATATTAAACAAGTATTTTCTTTAGTATTGCTTTTTTCCATGTTATTTTACTATTATGAAGTGATGGTTCAATTTTGGGCAATGACTTGGGCACTGGGCCTGAAAAAGTGGTTCAAATCTTGGGGTCACTCGCATAGCACTAACTAATTTAGTCTCTGGTGACTAGAGGACAAGCCTGTAAGAGAGACTTCGAATTTCTGGACGATGTCATGCCTATAACATAAGAGCGATTGAGGCTTAGGTTGTCCAAATGTTTAATGGGACCCAAGGGCAAGTTGTCTAATGTATTGGATTGGTTACTTAGGGTCCTTCATTTGATGTTGAATGTTTATATGGTGTGTTTCCATTGGTTTCACTTCCTTAATGTGACTTAGGTGGTCGAATCATTTCATAGCGGCCTCTCATCACATGTCTACCCCACCTGGCTAGTTTCTTGGGTAGATGTGGGAGGAGGTTGTTACAGGCACATCGACCTCCTAATAGGTCACTCTTTTGGGTGCATGCCATGCCATAGCAGCCTGCACCTATGGCATAGTGGTTGTCTACTATGGGGTTAGGCGAGCCTAGCCCAAATGATTTATGTTTTTTTTTTTTGTCAAAACATAAATGCTATTTCTCTAAATAAATATACAAAAAAATGATGTAATAGGTTTTGTTTTGTTTTCATGGAGCAACTTAGCAACCCACCTGACACGTAACTACTAGTAAATCTCTAGAGGTTTACGACTTGTACTCAGTTGGATTTGAAATTACGCCTTCCTTGTTTCAATAATTGCCTAAATTTCAAACTAATGAGATGAACTACCCCATAAGACAAAGAAAATATAAAAATAAAATAAAATGAAAATTGTCAACATTAAACAACCTGTTTTCCTGAAATTCCTCCTTAAATGATCAAAATATAAGGGAAACTAACCTTTGAAATCTGAAAATCTCTCATCAAATGTCTTGCCATTAACAATGTATCTCCTCTGCAAAATCACTCCAAGTTTTCTAATGAAACCTTCAAAAGACCTGATGTGATGTAAGGAATAACGACAACAAAAGTTATTATATAGCGAAGATTCTGGGATTAATTTATCTCTTTTTGAATGTTGGATTAAAATAATTTTAGAAAAAGATAATATATAGCTAATATTGAGATGATACACTAACTTTTGTTAAATGTGAGATAAAAAATATAATATAAATTATTAAAATTAACTTAATTATCTATTAAACATTAAATATTTTAAGCAAAATATTAATTTAAGTAAAAGTTTTATTTTAATTTTGAATGAATTTGTTAAAGGAAAATTTTTGTAGAAAGTTTCAATAGAAAGTAGGGTCAAAAATGTTCAAGACAAAAGTTTAGTAGAATGCTTTCAAATAAATTCTCGAAGGAAATACATTTGAAACAAAATTTTCGGAGGGAAACATTTCAGCAAATATTCTTGGGGTGAATCTTTCGAGGGAAATTTCATTCTTTAAGCTATAAATTGTCATTGGGAGAGAGTGCATTTGTATCATTCAACATCTCTTATTTGAAAGTCATGTATTCTTCTAATAGTGAAGTTTATGTTTCTGGACATCAACATCTTCATCGCGTAAAAGTTATATTCATATTGATGAATAGAGGGGGGATTATTTCATGACATAGAGAGTCATATTTTCCACTTAGTCATAACTGTAAGGAATATGAAAACAACACTGACGAAGGGCATGATGAATAATTTCCAATAAATTGTGAGTCACTTTTTCCACATAGTCATAATCCTAAGGACTATGAAAGACATAGTGACGAATGGCGAGATGAAGAATTTCTGGTAAATAGAAAGTATCATTTTCCACTTAGTCCTAATCCTAAGGACTATAAGAGCAACAATGACAAAGGACAGGATGAAGAATTTCCAGTAAATAGAAAATAGCATTCTCCACTTACTCCTAATCATAAGGATTATGAGAGCAATAGTGACGAAGGGAAGGATGAAGATTTTCTATTAAATAGAGACTTACATTTCCCACTTAGTCCTAATTTGAAGGACTATGAGAGAAGTTTTGACGAAGGGTAGGATGAAGAATTTCCAGTAAATTGAGAGTCACATTTTTCACTTAGTCTTAATCCTAAGGATTATGAGAGAAATAGTAATGAAGAGAAGGATGAATAATTTCCAGTAAATAAAGAGTTGCATTATCCACACAGTCCTAATCCTAAGGACTATCAAAGAAATAGTGATGACAGGAAGGATTAATAGTTTCTAGTAAATATAGAGTTAATTTTTCCACTTATTCCTAATTATGCGGACTATCAGGGCAACAATGATGAAGGGAAAAATGAATATTATGAAAAATATCCTCGAAATCATTGTTTCAAAAGCACCAATGATCGACCTAGTGAAGAATTTCCTGCAGGTGAGGATGGTAATGAATATTTTCCAAGCAATGATGGCAATGAATTTCCTAACTGTTTTTAGAATGATCATAATGAGCATAATATTCCAGGCTCCCAAATATGATCAAAATTCTTATATAGAGGATGATACAATTATGGATATGTTCCCAGCAAATATTGTATCTAGGAGTAGGAGTAGGCCTCTTCATATCAATCCAAAATATTCCAATTATATAGGGGGTAGGATAGAATATCTCATGAGAAGAAGTTCTATTAGTAATTTGATTTCAAGTGAATGTTTTCAAAAGGATTTCTTGAAACATATGGATTTCAAATTTTCATTGGAGAAGAGGAAGAGATATTGATCAAAGAATAAAAGCATGAAAAGATCATATCTAGTTAGGTGCATGCAATCTACCTTGTCAGGTTATGATTATCATAGTTGGTCATTATTTCTATGTGAAAGGATTTCAAAATGTTTCATTGAATTGGTAAATTTCATCTGTCAAGCATCCAAGGAAATTTCGAAAAATATCCCACATTTTATTCAGAAGCACATTATAAATGAGAGTTTGGTTCATTATCAATATTTCATTGTCATGGATGCGTGACTTCTTTCCAAAGCATGGAGATTGTATGCTAAATGGAGACATGATACATATTCCAGATAATTTCTGAAGACAAGAAATCTATAACTTATACAAAGAATATGTAGAAGCTGTTGTAGGAGATGTTAATTTATTACATATCAATATTTTATGAAGTTTTGGAGGAGAGAATTCAACAATGTCCATAATCCTAAGAAGACCAAGATGGGGTTTCACAGTACATGTGCTTCTCTTAAATGAAAAAGGGATAAAGGTCAAGGGGAAAAAAGAGGTATGCACTCATAACATTATTTTTAAAAATTGCATAGTTATCAACAATGAAAATGAGGTTATGAATATGTTTCTTTTATATTATGTGAATATTGCATTGTGAAAGCACTTCAAGAGAATCATGATCAACAAACAACTAAAAGGAAAACATTCTACAAGCATAAAAAAAAGTATTGTGATAATCCGAATAAATATTTTGGTTTGATAATAGATGGTATGAACTAGAAGAAAACACTTTTACCACATTTTGTTTGCACACCAAAAAATTTATAGGAGGAAAAATTTATTAAGTTTCACTTGGTTGGTTGTATGTTCTTTAATGGGAAAATTTTGCAAAGTGTTTACTTCACATCACCAAATATTCACAATGATGCAAAGCTAACAAAAAGCATAATTCATGATGTACTTTCTCATTCGTCTGGTAATCTTCCAGAAGTTTTGTATGTTCAATTTGATAACACTTGTCATGAAAACAAAAATCTGATTATTTATGGATATGTAAACATGGTTGTTGAATTTAGAATTTTTCAAAAGTTAAAGGATGGTTTCCTTCTTCTTGGGAACACTCGTGACCATATTGATCATATGTTTAGCTTTTTTTCAGTATCATTGAGGAAGGATGTTGGGAGCTTGCCATCATTAATTGAATGTATTAAGAAATCATACATTCCAAATTCTATTTTTCATGTGTTGGAAGAAACTATTGACATGTGAAGGTTTATTTTGGGATTGTATGGCGAGGTGAAATTCATTGAACAACTTAATGAAATTAGATTCCAACATCAATTTCGTATCAAAAAAATTGATGGAAAAACACTTATATGGGGTAAGAAGTATTCAACTATTGTTGAATTTGAGCAGTCACCAAGTTTGGAATTTTTTAAGTTCATTCCAGATCATCCAATATTTGCATCAAAAATATTATTATTATAATAAGTTGCTGAAATTCATAAGACATGAAGGCAAAAGGGAGATATACATTATTCTAAGTTCCTGGAAGCAATTAAAAAAACTATTAGATATACATATGAGTACTTTGATATTGTTTATTACATTTGGTGAGAGTATTTATTCAATAATCAAAGTGATATCATTTCTAGATCAACAAATGAAGATATACTTTTGAAGACTCCATTTATTTGCCCACAAAATGTCTCAAATGAACATCATAATGTTGAACAACAACAATCTCAAGCTATTATCAATTCTTGAATGGTAGAGGAAAGAGAAATGTATATTGGTTCCATAAGATATTGTGCACAATGTGAAGCCATGGAATACCTTTATAGGGGTTATGTATAAGATGTTAAGGAGGGTTGCATGATCATAGTGTTAGTAGACGGAGATCCACATGGCTATCCATTCTGGGTTTCTAAGGATATAAAGTCATTAAATAAAATGAATATATCGTAGTTGTTGAATCACATTGGTATGCCACAAATACACACCCATTCAATGGTGTGTACAAGCCAAAGATGGTAGTTGATAAAAGAATTGGCAGAAAGAGAAAAAGAAAGGGTACGAATATAAATCATCACCGCATAGACCTCTTAAAATTGGAGGATGTTGACACACTTGTTTATGACTTCAATTTAATGGAGAGAGGCACTCTTCACTTTAGGATGATAGATATTTTGAAGAGGTTTCTACCAGAAGAAACAGTGTTGAGATGCGAGTCTACTGAACCCAATCATAGATGTAGAAGACTTTTGAAAATTGAAATGTTGGGCATGCATGTTGAATCAGATGGGGCACTAGTTGATGAAAGCAAAGAATATGGGCCATCCTCATCTACATCCAATCATTCATTTGAAGAGGTTCTAAATTTTGATCGTGTCCAAGAACATATGATTGATTTTGAATTATTGTCAAAGACGTTTTATGTAAATGATGTTTGCATGGTAACTTGAAATTAATATTTTAACTTCCATATGATATTACATTAATTTAAGAATCATTTCTATGTTTGTTTGATTATATGTTTTAATTATGTTGAATTCATTTGTTTAGAATACCCGCAATGCAACAATAACTTAGAGAAATAAAATATGTTTCATTCAATCTACAATTATCGATATTTTGAGTAAAAATAAAAATAAAAATTAGAAATTAATGTTGAATTTTAAAATTATGCAATGATATTGCCATGATATTATTTATTGTTATCGTTTGATTAATACCATAGTTAAAAGAAAAATGTGGAAATTTTAATGCCTTATTAAAAGGGGATACTTCATTTGGATGGTTGATTTTTATGGTTTTTTTGCAATGAGATAGGTTGTCTTAGACTAAGATTTGAAAAAAGCTATACTTTTAGCCTTTAAAATAGAAATTACTCTTGCAATAATGACTCTTTCATTCAGGTGTTCACTTTTAAAGTTTTTTTAGTCATCTAATTTGTTCAAAACGTCATGGTTGAAATGTGTTGAAAACTTAAAATTTTTTAATTCTATGGTTGAAAATTTGTCAAAATTTTAAGGTTTTTCTTGGTTATGATATTTTATCTTTAATGATATGGTTGAAAAAAATTAGAATTATAAGGTTTTTTAGAGTCATTATATTTCATTTTAACGACATGGATGAAAACTATTCGAATTTAAAGTTTTTTTGTGTCCCATTATTTTATCTTTAACACCATTGCTAAAAAATGTTGAAATTGTACCCCCAAAAAAATATGTTATTCTAGCATCAACACTTTTCATTTTCAATGTGTTTTCTTCATATTTTTTGCACAAAAAAAATTATTTTTCTGCTATTTTTAAAAAATATTGGAAGTTTACCCTGAAAAAAAAACCATTCTAGAATACATAGTTTTCATTTTTGGGTTGTTTTTTGAAGTTTTTTGGGGGTTTTTAGGGTAGATTTCTTCTTTTGAGTTTAAAGTCCCCATTTCAAAGTTTACATTGTTAAGCATATAAATTATTAAGCATGTCCATAGATAAATACCACAGTATCTATTATTTCCCTCGCGCATAAATCCACATTATTTTCCAAAGAATGCCGCTAGAACTATCCTTATTATTTTAAAGGGAAAACTAGCACATAACTTGTGGTTTTTCATGCAAACACATAAAATTTCCATAGTATTTTTTATTCCTACATGCAGATGAATAATATTTTCTCAACATGAAACTGTTGGCATTGATGTGTGTTGTAGTGTTGCAAATATGTTTTTGGTTGGCATTGATGACAACTTGGTTGCTTGGGTTGTAGGTGAGTTGGTTATGCATGTGTATATATGGTTGTAGGTGGAACATGTATGGATGATGTGTATATGGTCGTTGGCATGTATACTAGCTTGGACTAGATTGGATATGTGATGATCTTATTGATCATGTTGTTGCATACATGTGTTGGTGGCTTATAGTTGAGGAGCCTTGTTGATTAGGTCTCTCATTTTGATAATGCTATACATTGAGCTGAGAGAGGATATACAAGTGAAATTGAATTCTTGATATCATTTTACATGTGTTCAAGGATGTCTGAGATGTTATGGAGTTTCATAATTATGGAAGAATTGTTATGGAGCAGTTTTATGGCCCAGGTGCTAGCATGATTCTTGGTTGGCATCCAAGTCAACCTAGTTTGACCTTTGATGATGATAATGATGTTCTAGTGACTTCATGGAGTGTTGTAGAGGTTTTAGTGACTTCCAGAGGTCCTACAGAGGCTTCTCAATCTATCAAATAAATTTGGGTATGTTCTGAGCAAAGGAATGTTGGCAATGACCATCCTCTACCACAGTCGCATGGATGATGGGTCATTAGAGTGACTGACAATATTAGTTCACCATGAGATAAGATTTAGGTATCGATTAAGGAGCTTGATTCTAGTTTTTCCACTATTTTTCATGGGGTCGAGCCTTTTCACGAGTTTTTATCCACATTCCTTGTGTAACTCAAGTAATTTTGGTATCGTGGCAAAGCTTATCACCAACACTTTTCAACATATGATCCAAAAAGGTAATAGACCCTCTAGAATCTAATTAAATTTGAATATATCAAAAGGCTAGTGTATTAAGTGGTTTGATTTTCTCAAGAAGCCTATCTTAACCAAATCTCAAGCATGTGAAAAGAATTGTAGAGTACTCCATAATCTTTAACATTTACTGAGTTAATCATGACTGAAAATGATAAATAGAGGAAGGCTTTTAGTCTATTTGGTTGATTGATTGAATGTGTGATAATATGTCATTTTAAGGGCTTTGAGAGTTAGTATACATTGCTTAAACCACTCACATTATTTTGTAGTCGTTTATCTATGTGTTGTGTGGAGAAATCAAAGATAGAGTTCAAAATAAGATTCAAAGTTTATGTTTTGATCATGGAAAAAAATTGGAAGCTTGTGGTGTGTTAGAGAGAAGAGATGTTTGTGAGAATAATATAATAAATAACCCTCTCCAGGAAAAAGTTTTTTATTCATATTTGATGAGCCAAACGATGGATCTATTGGGTTTCTCATGTTGAGTGAATTAAGAAACCATGTGCAATATTCTGAAACTTGGTTTGTTTGAAGGAAGTGAAGGTGTGGAGGCTTTAGAGTAGACATTGATTTGGTGGATTCAGTAGAAAAAATAGATATATCCATCCAATATGTATTCGATAGTTGAATTGTAGTTGGGTGAGGATCATTGGTCATGGGAGATTCCAGCAGATAGATTTCTATAGATCAGTGAAAGAAGCAATTTTATTGTCTATTAGGTGCCAACATACAATAAAGGAAGTTGATTCTTTTGAATTATGGGTGTAAGCTAATCCATGCAAAATATGTTTAGTAGATTAACAAATAATTGAGGAGTGCAATAACAGCAGGGTGGTTTTTCCCCATAATAGTTTCCATTAGAAATACTTTTGTTCTTATGTGTGCATGCTTGTGTTGATGTTTCTCATGTTTATTAATTTATGAGTTACTATTGCTTTCATATTTTGATAAAATAATATGCTAGATGTGTGTGGCTATTTGATATTGTGGTAAAAATATTAAAAATTGATATGAATGTGATCACTATTGATTTAACTCCCCCATCCTAATAGTCATATAGTTTTTTCATGCTATTTTGTTATGATGATAACGATGATTATCTTTTTTATTATGATTTCTTGATCATGGATTTTTGCTACTGACATTGTTTTGGCTAAGGTAGTTGTGATTAGGAAGGATGGCACATGCTCAGGGGAATCATCTCTTATTCCTCCAATGTTTTTTAGTGATATTGATGCAATCATGTTTCCTTGTAGGAGTTTACTATATGTTCCATGCTAAGTGCTTATCTAACATGAGGTTATTGTAGAAACTTGTAATTTGGTCACGCATGGATTATATGTTTCCTATATAATTTGAAAAGTAGTTCTCATGCATTATGCATCTTGGTTGGATGCTATGATGCATGTGATGCTGCTATGTAGTAGTATAATGGTGGATGATGTTTATATTTTTTAGTGTGGATCCTGATGTGATATTGTGGTTGTTACTACAACTTGTTGTTAATACTAGTTCAAATTATATTCCAGAGATTCAATCTACATATGATGATTATTGTTTCTCCTACGTTTTATCATAGAGAGCTAATATATTGGGCTGAATGGTGTGCTATATTTCTGATTCATGGAGCTTCCATATGTTTCTAGTTCATGATGTTGTTGATACATGTTATTGTTGGGCCACTAAGCATTATTATGTGATGTTGATTGCTACTATAGAGATATTGATTTATGGGTGATGATTTGGGGAGGCTAATAGATGTATCTTATGATATTTCTATTGATATTATCTTGCTTCCATGAAGAGGACATGTTGTGGATGATATGATCCATGTACTTGCATTGTGATATTATATTAGACGTGCATTGATGAGAGGATTTTTATGGTATCTATGTATAAGAGAGTCTCATTCTCGTATGCTTCATGCGTAATGATTGAGATCCATGTTTGGCATATGTTCACAATGTGTTGTGAGCGTTATTGCAACTATGGATTGGCTATTGCTAGTGTCACTACAACCATGTATTTCATGTATTATTCATGTATACTCTCACATTTATCATGGACGGAATATCTAGAGTCATGGTCCAGCCATATGTATGGCCTTACATTGTCATTGTTAAATCATATATTATCATTTTGGAAGACACATAATAGGCTTATGAATCCCTGTACTTTGTTTCATATCATTTGTTTATAGTCAGTGGTCCATGTGGAGGAGCCTCTTACATATGGAAACAAGTCATTGATAGCTATATATATCAGTCTACATTCATCCATGGAGAAGTTTGCATTTGGTGGAGTATGGTTGGTCATATGGTTGTGACATGTCATCATGTATTTTCTTCTACCATGTCTACTTAATATAGATGTTGCTTCTAGATAGTTATTGCAATTGTTGATATATTAGTTTTCTACTGCTGGAGAGTACATTATGGAAAGGATGTATTTGATGATGTTGTTTCAAAGTTGGTTGGATAGACAGTTGGATATATGTTGTTTTTGTTGTGGAGCTTATCATAGTTGATGTTGTTGCTATATGCTAGTGATTTGATCTGCTATTACTATTATGACATGGATTATGTTGTTAGTGCCTAATGAGAGAGAGCATGTGTTTAAGTTATTGTTTCTCCTAGTTATGGTCATTTTCCGTTGGGAATGAGAGAGTTTATTGCAGCTGTTGATAGGAGATGTATATTCTTGCTTTAGTAGCTTGTTGATTGGGCATAGCGTTTGCCCACAAAGAGTTTAATGCACATATTTTCAGTTATGTGAGGGAGTGTTGTTGTTATTCTTATAATTCAGTATTTCACTCCATTCCTCATCACCTCCATATGATGGAGTAGATTATATGTGTTTTTTGATGGATCCCATTGCATGGAGAGGAGATTATAGCATTCGTCCTAGACATATTTATCCATTTTCCATTGATGTCAAAGGGGGAGAATGTGAGGATTTCGATGAGTTTTTAGATGATTCCTTCATCTCGAGTTGCCATCAATTCCAAAGGGGGAGATTGTTGGGATTGATTTGTGTTGCAGTGTTACAAATGTGTTTTTGGTTAGCATTTATGCCAACTTGACTACTTGGGTTGTAGGTGCATTGGTTATGAATGTGTGTGTACAGTTGTAGGTGGCTTGTGTATGGATGATGTGTAGATGGTATTTGGAATGTATATAGATGGGACTAGCTTGGAGATGTGATGATCTTCTTGATCATGCCACTGCAAATAGGTATTGGTGACTTGGAGTTGAGAAGCCTTATTGATTAGGTATCCATGTCTAGGATTAGGTCTCTCATATTGATGGGGTTATACATTGGGCTTGGAGAGGATATACAAGTCACATTTTATGCTTGATATGGTTGTACATGTGTTTGAGGATGTATGACATGCTCTGGAGTGGTATACAAATGGCAGAGTTGTTGTGGAGTAGTTTGATGGCCTAGGTGCTAGTATCATTATTTGTTGGCGTCCAACAACCTAGTTTGACTTAAGATGAAGATAGTGATATCACAGTGACTTGGTGAAGTATTTTAGAGGTGTCAGTGGCTTCTAGAGGTCATACAGAGGATTTTCAAGATTTGGAAGAAGTTTGGGCAGGCTTTGAGCTGGGGAATGATGACTTTGAAAATCCTTTGCCTCAGTTGCATGGATGATGATTCATGAGAGTGACTAAAAGTCTTCAGTCAGTAGAAGATAATCTTATGGGAGTGAGTTTTTCTTTGCATTTCTTACACAACTCAACTAATTCTGGTATTGTGGAAAAACTTGTGATCATAAGTTTTCAACATATGGTTGGAAAAGGTAATAGAGCCTTTAGAGGTTGATTAAAGTTCAAGATATAAAAAGGTTAGTGGATTAAGTGATTTGATTTGGTTACGAATTCTATCTTAACCAAATTTGAAGCTTGTGAAAAGAATTGTTGAGTACTCCATAATCTATAGCATTTATTGGGTTAAAGATTAGAGAAAAATGATAAATAGGGTAAGAATTTGAGTCTATTCGGTTGGTTGATTGAGTGTGTGAATGTATTTCATTGTGAGGGCCTTGAGAGTGAATATATATTGCAAACATTGCTCACATTTTTTTGCAGTGTCTTATCAGTGTATTGTGTGCAAAAATAAGAGATAGAGTTGAGAAATTGATTCAAATAACATGTGTTGATTGTGGAAGAAAATTGGTAGCTTATGGTGTATTAGAGAGCAAAGATTCTTGTAAGTAGAAGAGAAGAAATAATCCTTTCCATGAAAAAGATTTTTATTCATATTTGATGAGAATACTGATGGATTTGTTGGGTTTTTCATGTTGAGAAAATTAAGAACCTAGTGTGAAATATTTTGAAACGTGATTCACATGAAGGAATTGAAGGCATGGAGGCTCCAGAGTAGACAATGATCTGGTAGATTCAATGGAAGGAAGAGATGTCTCCATCCAATAGGAGTTGGACAGTACAAGGGTAGTTGGGCAAAGATCATTGGTTGTGGGAGCCTATAGTGAATATATTTCTATAGATTCATGAGAGAAAATGTTTTCCTCTCTAATAGGTGCGAGCATTCCATGAATGAAGTTGATTCTTCCGACTTATGGATGTAAGCTATTCTATGTAAAATTTGCTCAAAATATTAATAAAATAATTAAGGAGTGCAAGAAGAGTAGGGTGGTTTTATCTTGAAAGGGTTTCCACCATAAATACTTGTGTTCTTATGTGTGCATGCTTGTGTTGAATTTTTTCATGTTTATTATTTTATGAGTTACTGCTGCATTCATATTTTTATAAAATGATATGGTGTATGTGTGTGGTTATTTGATATTGCAGTAAACAAGATTTAAAATTTATATGAAGGCTATCATTATTGATTCACCAACGCCCCTCTTAGAAGTGATCTAATTTCCAATAATTTATATCAGAGATGGTGTCCCTTAGTGAAGCTTAGCGACATGGAGAGTAGATCATGGATCATGTCTAGGGGGAAGAAGAGGATGTCTCAAAAGACAAAGGGTTTGAAAAAGAAAAGATTCATTCCATTGCAAATGGAGCAACAAATTATGAAATCTCATCTAAATAAGCTGTTTGACAAGGTAATATGTTGAAATCATTTTTCAATTATGATTTTGTTGAGTTACATAGTGAAGAAGAGAATAATGTTTTTCCTGTTAAGGCTAGAAATCAATCATTAATGATTTTAATTAAAGAATTAGTTTCTCAAGCATAATTTAATAACCATTTCATGTAGAGAACATGAGAAGCTATAGAAAATTTGTGATGAGAAGGAGAAAAAGCTTGAGGAGATCACTACCTTGAGGACCCAACTAGTGAAATAAAAAATACTTGAATAAGTAATGTGCAACAATCAAAATGAAAAGAAAGACTATATAGAACCATTTGAAAATATAGTAGATAAATTGTGGAAGAAACTTGAAGAGAAATACCAACAGCTTGAAAAGCTTAAGAGAAACATACCCATGAACATATCTAGTTCTAACCTTCAAGGATGAAATAAAAGTTTGGATGCAGGAAAGATTAACATAACAGAATCAAAGAAGCCTATAGCTAAGATTGTGAGTAGCCATTAGAATGTTGGAGAAAAGTGGTAGAAAAATCATCATCAGTAGCAAAGAAGAGGTTCGAAGGGAGTTCCTATGTCAAGAAAATCTTACAATCCTAGAGTTGATAGTAGCATTGGTCCAAGGAGAAATCAAAACTCATTTTCCCCTATGTTGAACGAGATTGAGTGTTTCAATTGTCACCAGTTTGGATATATTGCAGATATTCGTAGAAGAAAATCGGACACATTTATGCAGCAACTTGGAAAACAAAGGATTGGGTATTTTTATAGGTATACATGTTTGTTTAATGGTTTATGTTATGCTTGTAACCTTTTATGTCATAAGGCCATTTATTGGAGATCTAATAGAAGAGGATGGAAAGATTGCATGAGGAACAAGAGATCAATTCCTTTGCCTTACTATCTTGGTCATACATAAAGTTATATGTGTCAAAAATTTGGACATATGGCTAAGGATTTATAAATACCTAGATCGATGAGATCTTCGGTACAAAAGGATTATCCAAAGAAACATGCACAATAAAGGAAACAACCAAGAGCTATGTCGAAGAAAAAGGAGGAAACATTAGGAAAATGTGGTGTTTATCTTTGTTCACATGATGAGGATGATAAGTGGTATATTGATAATAGATCTTCAAATCATATGTCTGGATATAGGAGAAAATTTCACTTATTGAAGAGAATCAAAAGTGGTCATGTTGTTTTCAAAGGGAGTGAACGAGAAAGAGTATTAGGAAGTTGCAAGGCCAACCTTGGTGAAAATGGGAACAATTTTGAAGATGTATGAATCATTGAGGGCTTAAAGTAGAATATTTTAAGTGTAATACAAGTGGTCGATGGAGGTAAAGAAGTGGTCTTCAACTCTGGATGTTGTTTCATCAGGAAAGAAGGATAAAAGAGAGTAATTACTAAAGGAGGTAAGACACCAGACAATGTTTATGTTATGCTACTAACCTGCAAATGATACCCAAATACAAAATATGCGAAGAAAAGATACCAAGAACACAGAATATGCGAAGAAAAGATACCTAGAACACAGAATGGCAATGATTTTATTATTCAAAGTGTAATGTTCACTTGCCTCTTCGAGGGGGCAACCTCCAATAGAGTAGAGCTCGATTACAAAAATAAGACACGATGCTCCTCGCAGGGAGTTTCTATCCTTTATATATGACTCCTATGAGCAATACCATGGGTCAATACCGCTTATTACTAATACCATCTATCTAATACTACAACCCATTTGCAACTAACTGTGGTTCCTTTATTAATTGCGGATTAACTAATTACAATTATTAATATGGGATTTATTGACTCTTGACTATGATGTGGTCCCATTACATAGATAAGGGCGTTCTGGTGGGACCCTAACATGCCCACCCCCTTAAGACTAGCCTTGTCCTCAAGGCTGAAGCTGCGGAAACTGCTGCAGAATAATGGCTAGCTCCCAAGTTGCATCTTCTGGAGAGGTGTCTTTCCATTTGCTAGGACTTCCTTAATCATGCGGCCATGCAGTTGCTTGACTCATGTGTCAAGGACCTGTTCCGGTTGAAGCTAGATGGATCGTTCTTCGTCCAATTTCGGTAGACTAGTCTGAATTTTGCAATTGTTCCCAATCACTTTCTTGAGGCATGGGACATGAAAAAATGCATGGATTTTTGTAGTAGGTGACAAAGCCAACTTGTAGGCCACTTCTCCAATGCGTTGAAGTACTTGATATGGTCCGTAGAATTTGGGAGAGAGTTTCTGACATCCCTTGTCTTTGAGTGATGTTTGCTTATATGGTTGGAGCCGTAAAAAGACTTGACCCCCTTCTTGAAATTGGCGCTCTGAGTGATGTTGGTCTACCTGTTGCTTCATGCGGTTCTGAGCTTGATGAATATTCTCTCGAAGATGGACGAGCATAGTTGCGCAGTGTTGTAAGAGTTGATCCACTTCTTGGACTTTTGAGCAGCCCTTGAGATATGAAGTAGTTGAAGGTGGGGGTTGACCATATACTGCTTCATAGGGAGTCATTTTGGTGGTGGCATGATAGTTGGTGTTATACCACCATTCTTCCAGAAGTAGCCACTGTACCCAAAGGTGTTGTTTTTCTAAAGTAAAACACCTAAGGTAGGTTTCTAAACATTTTTTGACTGCTTCAGTTTGACCATGTGTTTGCAGATGGTAGGAAGTACTGAGTTTTAATTGACTGCCTTGTATTATGAAGAGATCCTGCCAAAAATTGTTGGTGAAGATCGGGTCGCGGTCGGACACAATAGAAATGGGCATGCCATGCAATTTGAAGATCTGATCCATGAAAGTTTGAGCAACCAAGGTGGGTGTAAATGGGTGGGGGAGAGCGCATAAATGAGCATACTTCGACAATCGGTCCACAACCACCATGATGACTGACTTGTTCCCTGACTTTGGAAGACCTGTAATGAAATCCATAGAAACCTCTGTCCAAATTGATGCTGGAATGGGCAATGGTTGTAATGTGCCTAGTGTGTTGACTGTTTCCCCTTTGTGGCATTGATAGACCTCACATTCTGTTATGAAGGTAAGGATGTCCTTTTTCATGCCTGTCCAGAAAAATGATCTTCTGGTGCGAGCATACGTCTTCTGAGAGCTCGAATGTCCTGCAATGGGAAATGAGTGCATCTATGCCAAAATGTAACTTTTGAAGGTGGATGTTGGTGATATTATGACTTTGTCCTTGTAGCGAAGAATATCATCCTGCCACGAGTAGCCCTTGGTGGAATTTGGATCTGCCTGTAATTGAGAAATGAGTTGGGAGAGCTCGGGATGTGAAAACCATTCTCTGTGAGCTTCTTCAATCCATTCTGGAATGGGGAGGGAAATAGCTAGCGGGGTACTTTCCTCGTCAAATTGGTGAGATAATGTGTCTGCTACACTATTGTCTTTCCCTTTCTTGTAAATGATCTCATAATCATATCCCAACATTTTGGCTAGCCATTTATTTTGTTGTGGGGAGGATAGGCATTGCTCCAAAAAATATTTAAGACTGTGATGATCTTTGTGGATTTGGAAATGTCGCCCCAATAAATAAGGTCGCTAGGTGTCGACTACATGTAAGATGGCTATCATTTCCTTCTCGTATATAGATTGGCCCTGATTCTTCCCACTGAGTTGCTGGCTTGTGAAGGCCAACGATCTCCCTTCCTGCATTAAAACTGCCCCAATACCTGTCCCTGAAGCATCACATTCAATGATGAAAGATTTGGTGAAGTCAGGTAGTGCTAAAACTGGAGTGTAACACATGGCATTTTTTAGAGTTGTAAAGGCCTGTT
>APFE030668864.1:6758-103684 GCA_000404065.3 Pinus taeda | reverse complement strand
TAAGATTATATTAAAACTACAAACCTTACGACTATATTAATATTATACATCCTAGTATTAATATTATAAACCCTAAGGTTAATATATGAAACATTAGGTTTAATATTAACGGTAGGATTATAATCCCTAACATTAATATTGAACATTTTCATTGATATTATAAAGGCTAGATTTAATATCATATATCTTAATATTAATATTATAAACGTGAGTACTAATATTATAATATTACAATTAATAATTAAAACCCCAAGTTTTAATATATTTAAACCTTTAGAAGTTATAAACCCTAATTATTAATATTAAATCCCAAAATTAATATTTTAAAACTTAATACTAAGATTATAAATTAAGAAATTATTTTTCAAACCTTAGGGACTAATATTACAACCCTTGGATTTATTAAATTCTGAATAATATTGGAAAAAACTAGCATTAAACCCAGATATTTATTATAAACCCTAATATAAAAATCTCATTTTGGAAATGTCCCCAATGGCCAAATAAATTGTAATGTAAATTTAATATGTAGCTAATGATTTGTGAGATTCATTGTCATATTGCATCAATGTTTGTGACACTATCATTTTGACTAGATTTATCTACCATTCAAATGTCATAGTATTAAACATTAATATTAAGTCAAGTATTATAAACCCTAATATTAATACATTAAACCCTAGGATTAATAATCATATGGATTGAAATTCTAGGGTTTAATATTAATCATATGATTTACAATATTAATATATTAAGGTTAAGGTTTATAATGATGATGATGATGATGGTTAACATCCACCGAGACCAAATTTTTGTCTATAGAACCTAAATAATCGAATCATTTAGTTGGATTTAAGATTTTATTCTTATGCTAAAAAAGCTTGGAGAGAAGCCTCCCTAGCTAACTATAATTTTGACATCGTAGAAGGCTAAGAAGGTCAGTGTTGTAACAAAGATTATGAGTATAGGAAGGTCAGTGTTGTAACAGAGATTATGAGTCTAGGAAGGTCTGTGTTATAACAAAGATTATGAAACTGAGATCTAACGTTGCTCTACCTGGGTTACTTATCGATAATCTTCTTGCTGGTTAGTCTTTTCTTGAATTACTTTAAGAACGGTGTTGGGATCATATGCTTGAAGATTTTTTTTGGGACCGTCTGCTTAATAACCTATGTTTGTTGTCTTGTGCGATGTTACATTGCTAGATGAGAGTCATGAAGGGAAACCAAACCATAATGTGATGGGTGGATCCCATATTGTGTGGAGTCAACATTTTATTTAAGTGAAATCAATTGGTTAAAAATTAGAAATCTCTAAATTCTTTAGGATTAGTATAAGTACATTAATAAACATAATTGATATACACTATTTTTTTTGGAAAGAGTTTTAATATTAATATTGATATTAATTAATAATTCTTATAATAATAATTTATCTTATATAAAATTAATATTAATATTAATCAAAATAGTAATTTATAATTATATTATAAATATTATTTTATATTTATATATGTTAATATATTATTATAACATATTAGAATTTTATAATCTTATTTTTAATATAATAAAATAAGAAGTAGTAAACATTACTAATATTTATATTATAATATATAATGATATTACTATTTATAATTATTATATGTATTTAATATTATAAACCATAACATTATAATTAAAATTAAGTTAACTTTTAAAAATTACTATTAAATTTCTTAAAATTAAATAATTAATATTATTAAAACATAACATTATAATTTAAAAATTAATATTATAAACTTAAAAAATTACATTAAATCTTAAATAAATAATATAAACCGTAAAATTATATTTAAAATCTTAATATAATATTACAAATCTAAAATTAATGTTAGAAATTAATATTATATATGTACTTAGGTTTATAAAACACTAAATTAAAATATTATATAATATTATTATATATATCATTATAAAATTAAAATATTATAATAAGATTTATTAATATTATAAATAATATTGTATTAATATTTTAAATGTTTAGAATTATAAATATTACAATAATGATTCTCACAATGTTATGATTTAATATAGTAAATCTTAACATTAAAATTATAGACCTTAAGTTTAAAATATTAATATTACAAGCCATAAGATTAATATCAAATCCTAGGATTAATAATATAAACTTTAGGATTATAGTCCTTAGGATTAATATTATAAATCCTAATATTAAACTTTGATTTTGAGATTTCAAAATATGACATTGAATAAATTGCAATGTAATGTAATATTGTGATATGATTGTCAAACTAATTATCACAGTATGACAATAACTAAATTAATTTGATCATCATTATCACATTATAATGTTGAATAAACATCATAAATTTTCGTACCATTCCAACATTACAATATTAAATCCTAATATTAAACCAAATATTACACAAACTATTATTATAAAATCCAATATTATAAACATTAAAATGGTAACCTACTTCAATTTACATAAAAACATTTTTTTTTTAACCTATTCTTCACTTGTATAACAACAAAGGTTTCTGCATATTGTTCACTTGTATAACAACAAAGGTTTCTGCATACCTTTATAATTGGTGATTAAACCTTACCTTTTCATAGTTGATAACAATCGCATGACAATACTAACTATTATTTTGTTTAATGTGTAGCTGTTGTTATCAAGGTGGCTTCATACATATATATGATGTTTTAAGTTAACTTGACATTGGATCCTTCTCTAACGCTATTGGATGGAATTATTAACGTTCATAAGGTCAACCTTTAGGTTTGGGTTCATGTTAGAGTCATGGTTGTGTCTTATTATTACAAGATCATTTACATGTTTTATATATATAGTGGTCCATTTGATAATTCTTTTACCATGGTGTATGCACGTAGTGACGTTGGGGATCATATTTTGTATAGGTGTTGTTACCCTATTTAACTATAGTCTCTCTCGCACTAACTCTCTTCCATACCTCAACACTTGGCATTTGTTCCACTCACCTGAATATTTAATGAGAAGGGTGTGTATGGTAGGCTTTGGTTCCCGTGCATAAATGCTAATAAGCCATCTATACCAACCCATGTGGTGTTCACATGTCCTATTGTACCAACAACCCATCTACGTTGAGATGGAGTTGTATCACATCCAAGGGTGGCATGTGATTCCTTCTCCATTACCCTAACGTTGAGGTCACTATTTGTCGCATTAGTAGCTTCTGGTTTCTGTTGTCACAGTGTCCAACTTTCGCATGTCGACAAGAGAAGAATAGAGATGTTAGCAGGTGGGTACGCTTCGAGGTCGTCGTGGTCACCACCGACGTGCCTTCTCACTTCCACCTGCCACGGGTAAGAGGATATTTGTCGCAACGATTTATTTATTAACTTATTTTTATTCAATCAAATGTGCACTGATATTTTCAAATTTTGCAACCAGAAGTGTTGAAACTACTGGTTCAAATTTCAGTCGGACCTATCTGACATGTATACTCTTTTCTCCTTATAGATAAAGACTTTATTCCTTGTTACTTCACTTAAAAGGAATTCAACCTTACTTTAATAGGTTTTCTGGAAAGGACTTTTAGTTTTATCCTCTGTGTTTTTGAGTCTCTACTCAGGGGTCAACATGCATGAAGGACGATTTCTTTCGGAAACGTTTAATTTTTTTTTGTTCTTTGTGGTTATAGATACGCAAACCTATTTTGGTTATTCATATATTCTATTCAGTAATTTATTGGTAAGTCATCTGCCCCAATTTCTTATATTTCATTCCCTCCTCCAAGTACACGGGTCACCAGGCAAAATTCTCATTCTTACAAGGTATCGAGGTATCGAGTCTGATTTCTTAAGCATATATTTAAATTTTGATCCATTATAGGGTTTTATTCCTACAAGTAGGTTTCTAACTCATCATTTTCGAAGTCACAGGTAACTCCAGTACATGGAGTCTTCGATTTCTCTTCTAAGGATGAAGCGATGGACAAAGCTGGGTCTGTCATATGATAACTTAATATTTTAACACCAAGGTCGGTTCCCTGCATACTACTTCTTCTCAGAGGCATCATTCAAACATAAAATGAATCATTATTTCATGTCTTTGTCAGTTTATAAATCTGGTTGTTATTGGTCGCTCGAAATTCTAGTTTGGTCACAAACTTAGAATTTCAAAATTCTGTGGTTATTTGAAAATATACAGATGCGTAGAAGGGCATAAACCTCTAATCATTTGATGAGCTGAGCTCAATGTTTCCCTCGGGGGAAAACCTTTGTTAATTATCTCTTCGAGACGAAATGTATTTCTAAATTGTTTTACTGTGTTTATATGATTGATTGTTCCAAGGATTTTATAATTTCAATTTCAATGACAGGCATTTCGTTATGTCTGCTAGTTCTCCTATCTTTCCTATTTTGTCTAGAATTCGCATACTCCAATTACTACTCCAATTAAGTATGGTTTTTGTATATATATATGGTTGGAATTTATTTTTTTCCCCTTTCCTTTTGTTCATTGAAGCCTTACCCAAAATGTGGTCAATAACATGTTTTCTTTTTTGCTTTCATTTATGTGCATATACTGTTTTATAATTAATTCTACAACTTGATGATCTATGTCGAGTAATTAAATTAAAATGTCTTATTAGAGTAAATTTGTAAATACCTTAAGATTTTTATATCTCAGCATGTATTGTGGAATTTTCCCTTGTAAGTTAGTACTAATTTAAGGTTTTATCATGGTTCTGGTAATTTCCTTTTTCTGAAGCTATGTTTTAGAGTATTATCAATTATGTTGGGTCTGATGTACCGTTACTCGTATTTAAAAAATCTTCTCTCACTCTTATTTTCTAAGCGGTTCCATTTTTATCGAAATATCAACTCTAGTTTGTATTTGAATAGCATCATCTCCAACTTATGCAGTTTTATCTTAATGATTGGTGCTATCTTATCTTCTAAAGACCTTGGTTGTGTACATAACTACTCCAACACATATGTAGACTAGACTTGGTCGCATAATTTATTATTTATTGGGTATGTTAAGACTTTGTTTTGTTTATGATGGTGAATCGTCCATATATTTTTTCTATTTGACTCAGATGGGTCTCGGTGGTGCAAATTTCCTTTACGGACCACAATGTTCTCCTAATATTCCTAATCATTTCCAATTCGTATATAGTTACATTTTAGGTCTTGTCCCTCTCCCCGTTTCTATTAATCTTTGTGTAAATTTAATTGTATTTAATCATGACCTATTATGCTTCCTGTTCTTAAAAATAAATTTCCACCTAGGAATGTTTCAATAAGGAGAATGACTGTTCTTACCAACAAATAATTAATTTATGTTTTTCGAACTGCTAGGGTATGTTTTCTGAAAAAGAATGTAAAGATTTACCTGCTGGTTCCAGGAATGAAGGAACCAAATATTTATATATTACGCTTATCCAAAATCAGAAATTATTTCTATACATTCATTCACATTTCGACGCTACTGTATCTAATATCTTACTTTTGTAAAATTAGTAAATAAATATACCCTTAGACTGTATCACTCGATTATAGACAAGCTACCACTAGGTACTCTAAGTGTCATTCAGTACACCTATTTCATCTACCTTGAATTTCACAAATTTTCTGCTCAACTGGGACTCCTATTAATTTTTCAACTGCCATATTGATCTAAGTTTCATACTGTAATGTTAATTTGTAATTCATGTGCATTCTCACCGCTACACCACCATTACACCCATACAGGTGCAGTAATTTCAATAATCAATATAAAGTACAATTATAAATATACATCTAGCAAATACCATCAATAAAAATTACAAAGCTTAAAAAAATATAGCATAGGAATACCCCAACAAATCATACATTCAAGATTCATTAAATAAGTAGAGGTTATAACAGTATGAAAAAACACTATCCTCCCTACCATGAACTAATCCACAATTTCTCCCGGGCTAATATAAGCTTGATAAGGAGTCAACAACCTCGTGTGATTCCAAATAAGGTATTTTATGAATTACTTCCCTAACAATTTTTTTTTCCTTGGGAGGAATCAACATTTAGGTCTCCCAACCTACTAGGCTAGGCTTTCTTTCCTTATTCTTTTCCAAAAGGTATTTCCTCTTTTCTCTTTAAAGCCCCACTTTCTCTCCCTTGTGCTTTATTCCATCCTTACTCGATGTTTTTCTACAATGGAGTAATTTAATAGATTCTCTATCCTATCATATTAAATATTGTTGATCAACTCCTAAGGATATTTAGGAGTTATTTAAGGGAATATTAGTTTGACCTCATCCATGAGCACTAGTTTCTCGATCTTGGAAAGAATATCTTACTATAATGTTTCTTTCACAAGTAATGTTTCGAGATGTTCTTTTCATTAATAAAATTGATCTATTACATCATCATACTTTATTGCTCACCTTAACCAAAATACATCATGGTTTTCTAGCCAACACATCTAATGATAGTCCAATCTAAAACTAGAAAGATATTTACATAAAAACTAAGGTGTATTACATCTCCCCCCTCTCTTTAGTTTAACATGGTCCTCTCTGTTTATTTTTCATTTGCTTCATTCCTTAAAAGGGTTGGGTAATATTTCATTATATCCTCTTCATCCCAAGTAGCCTATTCAGGTGTAAAGCATCTCCATTGCACCTTAACCAAAGCAACAACTAGATTCTAAAGCAAGACCTCTTTTTGATCTAAGATGTGGAGTGGCATTGGCAAAAAATATCCTTCGAGTTCCATGTGCATAAAATTCCAATCAATTACATGAGAATTGCCAATGACATATTCTTTTAATAAAGACACATAAAAAACATTGTGAACTTTAATATGGCTGGGAAAAGCCACATTGTTATAGACATATTTGGGCAATGCGACCCCAATCATATCTGCCTAGAAACCAAGGGCTTCTGATAATTAAAAGTTTTGTTTCACACCCTAAAGGAACAAGGTTAGCTGATTACATCATCTCCCAGAAGTTCTCGATGGAAAACTGCTCAAGACTGGTCAAAACTGGACCATACATAGTGCTTAGAGGTAAGGGTGTGATGCATCTCACCTGCCACATGCAAAAAGTGCAATGCATACTGAAAAGCCCTTCTGTAGGGTGCGATGGGCGAGAGTAGACAAATGACAGAGACAGTTTACAAGGTGGATGATCACGGAATCTTCCAGAAACTTCTCCTGTGACACATGCCTCTCTGAATTCGCCCAGGGATGAGTGAGAGATCATGAATCTCCAAGTGGAACCAAGAACTATCAGAAAGAAGACACTAATCAAAATCCCAGAAGCTGACTCACCCCCCTGCAAGCATCTATATATGGATCCCTCATACTAGAGAACCAGAGGCTTGAATCTTGTATTTTGTAAGGAAGTGTTGTTAGTTTCTTTGTGGAATATCATAGTGTTGGGTGATCTAAGTTTTTCATGAGGTGAAGAAGGTCTTTCATGCAGGGAGGATGACGTTGGGTTAGATCAATGGGTTGTAATCCTCTCTTCTACTCTTTTTATCAATAAAGCTATTTGATTTTTCCTCCACATTCTTGTATGTTTGAGTTAATATATGCATTTGTGTGGTCAATATATATCTGGTCCTATATTGTTTATGATTATATATCTTTGTGCTTTGATGGTATCATGCTGCTTTGACTTTACAGGTGCTCTTTGAAGCGAGGTAAGAAAGGAAGGAGTGGCAAAGATCTGTCAAAGGGGAGAGGAAACAAGTAAGGAGCCAAAGCGAAAGACTGAGGTTGGTACTCTACTTCTCTCTCATCTACTTCTCATAAAGGAAAACACAAGTAACTTTAGTTTGTTTGTTTCTAAGATAACTACCTGTCTTAGTGGGACTAGCAGCTCTAAATGGATACTAGGTTTCTTGATAACAAAATGGTGACTCCACTGGGGAGATGTTAGCTTGTTTGCTTGTTTATATTTTTTTGCTTTATAAACTATAGACGAAGCATGAAGTTAAGCCAGCTAGCATTCGAATTGCATTTGCTATGCAAGTGCAAAGTAGATCAATGTTGCGTTAGTCCATCTCCGGGTTTTGTTTATAAATTTAACAATTGACTTGTAAACGTCCTAATTTCCTTGGTGGTGGCTCAAGTAACCTCATTAGATCAGCCCCTATAATCTATATTTACTGGCTATCTTTAGCTTGGCCTAAATCCCTGAACTAAGGTGCAAATTGTGACAAAAAACCAAGTTAAAGTCTCATCCCCGGACCATCGCACCTTCTCCTCTTAGCAATCTAGATGCATTGCACCTCCCATGTGCAGTAGGTGAGATGCATCCCTATTTCCCAGTGTTACAGGTGCAATGATCAAATAAGACTGTTTCTGCCTCCAGATTTTGGTTTTTCTCCAGTCTCTTCAGCTTTATTCAGGAGTTTTGCTATCTGTGATCAGTATACCACTTTGGAAACTCATTTCCTTTTCATTATTCAGCCTCCATTGTACAAAGAATTGTGAATGTTTTTATGTATTATTCGCTATTTACAGTTCTCCTTTACAAAGAAGTAGCTTAATAGAACTGTCGTCTTTTGATTTTGATGTGTCGCAAGTGTTGTTTTCAGTCAAAGAAAAGAATCCTACTCTTCTAGATGGTCTATTACATTGTTACTCTTGTATTTGATTTGAATTAATATTATTTCGAGTGTCGAAAGTAGTTTTTCAATTCAAAATCAGAAAGTGTCGTCATTGTCTTCCTTTCATCTTTTGAAGAGAAAATTGTTAGTACTGTTTCTTTGAAAAGATAATTCAGATTTGTACTTAGCATTCTTTTTGTCATTCAGACATTAACAAAGCAGAAAATAAATACATGCATGTGCATTTGCATTTAGACTGCTTGTTGATTTTGATTTAGGACACTGCATCTAGTGTGTGCTCTCTGCTTTATGTTGAAAGAATCTAGTTCCTCTTTCCTTAGTAGCTAGGATTTTCATTGCAAAAAGAAGAATAAATGACTGTTTATCATCTTAAATTGCATTTTAGGAATTGTATATCTACATCACGCGGCAAACCTTAAAGAAAAACTTCTTAAGAAAGATCAACTGTAAAATAAATTCAATGAACATAAAAACGCTTTGGAACCTAACGCATAACATTTAGAAGTTTAGGCTAGAGACATATTTCGGTGTCGTAAAGCCTGGTAACTATCGCTTTCATCGTAGGTTGGGTGATTCCTCCTCTTTAAGACGACAAGTGCCAGTACGGACTTGTACTCCCACGTACCATTGAGTATATATTGGGAGACCAAAATAAGCTATATCCTTTATCCTTAGGAAGTCGTGTTTGCTGCCCTATCGATCGCGATGCACTGAATATAGCATTCGAGAAGATTGACTGCCATACCATAAAAAGTATTCTGCAGTTTTGCGATTGGTTTGGTAATCCCTCTGTCTAGATTTTTAGAGAAGTCTCTTTCGTTCCTTTTCAGACACCTTACAGGAAAAGGTCCATCTGAGCACTTGTCACTTCAGGCTCATTAAAAGTCGAAGGCGACTAGAGTCATCTTTGGCTTTTTGTCGACTCTTAAAAATTAAAAAAACAAGTTGTGTCAAAGCGTCATAAAATTTATTTTAATCCAAATAAAGTCACTATTCCCTCGTTGATCTTAGGTTAAGAAAATGGAGTTCTCCAACCAATGATTTCAATCCTTGTCCTTTCTCCTCTTGGGGAGATGTTGGTGCACCTCATATGGTCACATTGTCCCTTCCAGGACTCACAATTGGCTTGCCAGTATGACTCTTCTCAACTTCTGTCGTTCAAAACACCATGATTCTTGAGCAATAAAATTAGCAACCAGATGATACTAGAGTTACCCCCCAACCTTCTACTTCTTTTGTTTCTCCCTCCCCTTCTCCCTCTTCGCTTGGTGAAGCTAGTAAAATTAAAAACCAAGTAAAACTTAAAACATCGTCTAGTGAAAATCCACACACTGCACCATCCAGGCCTAAATCTCCTTGTGTCATTTACAAAGGGGACCACTATCATTGAGATTGTCCTTGCATCCCATGGACATTAAGGGACTGGTCTCCCCGTTTTCACAATCCAGTGTCCTCAACCTCTGACAATCATGTTGAAAGTACATCGTCAATTAGTGAAAACGAAGTCACTGGACGGAGAGGAAGATCTAAAATTCCTTGTAGAATGTGTGAGGAAATCATGCCATCCACCGTTGTCCCTTCCTAGATGAAGCTAAAAGAGTCTTGGATAACTGTCCTGGTTCACCACTACGGATTCCTCCTGGATATAAGAAACTCTTGCCAAGTCCATCGCTAGGTGAAAATCTGACTGACACACCTTTTTCGTCGTTCGAAGCATCTATTGTTGAAGATAAATTCTTCGAGTCCACACCAGACCAAAGTCAACAGGTTGAAATGGAAATTGACTGAGTCTTGTCTTCAGAAGGTCTACCTGTAGATGATATAGTCACCAAAGAGAATGAGAATGACACCATTCAAATTCTTTTCATAAACACAGACTCCGATGAACAAGGGGTCAATCTACCCATTCCTTTGCCGCATGAAGGAAGTTCGTCGAAGTCGTATCTGGCCATTTATTCAGTCCCACCTCTGAGCAACCTAGTCATTTCCTTCGACTGGAATCTACTAGGCAGACCCCGTCTACCATCTAATGTACCATTTCGAATCATTGTACACACTTATAGAATGGTGATGGTTAGTACGATCATAGATGAAGGGGCTTGTGTGAGTATCCTTTCCTCAACTGCTTGGAAAGCGTTGGTTCGCCATTACTTCTGCCTGAGATGCGAAATCTAATAGTCTTTGTCAAAGGAACCAGTCGACCGTTAGAGATCCTTCCAAGTTTACCTATAACTTTGAGAAGGAAAACCGTCTACTTGAATGTAATGATAGTCCAAGGACCTTTAGATTACAATCTACGCCTTGCGCGTGACTATATTTATAGCATGGGAGCCATTGTCTCCTCGCTCTTTTGAGCAATGTGTTTTCCGCATGAAGGCGGAGTGGTCCAGCTCATAGACCAGCTTTCATTCCCTGGCTCACACATAGCTAGTAGTCAAATGCCATCTCTAATTGGTCTTTTCACACAAGGAATGTCTCATCAATCTCCAGTCTGTCCACCTGATGAGCATGAGTAATTTGGTGGTTATGATTGAAACCTAGTGGGCATGCACCCTGGCCTGCTTCGACAGGAAAACTTCAGGTATAGGGTAGGTTTCTGCGGAGGATATATGACTAGTCTGACATGCCCATCCATTTAGGAAAATGCAGTTAGAATGGATTAAGATATCCCCATTAGAAGGTAGGCCTTTCCCGATAGAACAAATGTATTGTCTGCAAATTGAAGGGTAACTTGGAAACTCTACTTTGCTATACCTGGGGGCACGCAAACATTTTTGCATGCAAGTAAAAAGAAATCAATGTAACTCTAACCCCATAGCTTCTGCTAACTTCAACTGCTTAAGTTAGGTGATCGGTCTGATCAACCATTCACCTTTGCCGAGACCAATGGAAATGACAAAGTAAAGGGGATGTTTCCCACCAAGAAGCTATCCTACCTAGCCTTAGTAGTTAGTTAACCCCTAGGATAGTAGTTGCTCATTCCTAGCTTGCACAAAGAAAGGATCCAGAGAAAAATTTTGAATGGTGCAAGCTCCCTAAAAAATGAACCTATCGATGAGACATTCTTATTACACGACTAGCATGAGCAGTTTTACACAAAGTTCAACCTCGTTAAAAATTAAACCTAGCAATGAGAAATGTTCCACCAGAGTTTAAGCTCATTAAAAAATGAACCCACCTCTGGTAAATAACCATTATGAAAACATTATCATCAGCTTCTAAGCCTTGGTCGTGTTCTTACCATCACCTCCACTCTGTTTTAGCTGATCATACACCTCCATTTGATTGTTTTCCCTTTTGAGGAACAACTGTCATGAGTGATTCTGTTAGCCATCCTCTTGACACTGCCATGATTGGGAAGTTCCAAACCTTACCTTGAACCAGCTGCTACCTAAAAATATCACTCATTCCTCAAAAAACGAGTCTCCTTTAAGCTCTTTTCATCTGACTCGTAAAATATGAAAAGATTGTCGAGCAATTGGCCTCTCCAGCTCGTTAAAATGATTGGAAGTGCTATCCCTCCTTTAGATTTTAATCTTTTTGGACCTGAGGGATCATTACACAAAAAGATCAAGTGCTTCTCTTGTTCGGCTCATTAAAACTATCGAAAATTCATCCCTTTCGTATTATTTTATACTTTTTCGGACTCAAGGGATTATATGACGAAAAAGGATTACTAGAGCTTTCTTTCTATCACTTTTCAGACTCTCTAAAATTGAAAAAGGACTGAGTTATTTTTGTCATTAAACTCGTTAAAACCAATAGTGACAAACCTGTCCATGCAGACAAGAAAGAGTTTCACTGTCACTAGGCTTGTTAAAACATAGCGATGGGTTTGCCCAGAAGGGAAAATTATAGAACAAGCATATGTTATCCTCCTCAAGCTTAACAAAAATAAAGAGGTATTGGTCAGCGATTATTGGGGAAAAATTGGGAAGAAAACTTGAAGAAATTTTATTGGTAGCAAGTCGCTCTTGAACATGACACTTTCACTCCATCACCATGATTGAGTTGGGTTGGGTTATTCCGTTCACCGGTCATATTACCATTGGTCCAGCGTACCATCCATTTTGGGGTTAACACTACCAATCCATTTTAGTGTTGCCAATATGTTTAAGAGAAGTCGCTCAGAGAATTTGCCAACCTAGCTTGTGTCTCATCCACTGCAATACCTTCACGCTTCATTCTTTCATGACCGCCACCCTGAACCCTGTATCATCAGATCATGTTCACCTCCACAAAATCGTTTTCTCCATTCCATTTCATTGATGTGGGATTCATTAATACCCTCCTACGATGGGTCACTTCTTGTTGACATCATCTCATTATCCAAGAAGTTGATCTAGGAACAACCCTTTCAGTACTTTGAAGCTTGCATGCCTCAATAGCAAGTTTCTCACTTCCGGTGGCATGTTTATGTCAATGGCCTTCGATCGAAAGATTTTGCATGGTGCTCAACTCTAGAACATCTTTTCACATGGATTGACTTGTATTTCGGGCGAAGATTGAACGAGTTTGAAGACCCCGAATCTAGTTTCACCCATCTGAGATGCGATATATTCAGGAAAATAAAGACATCAAATGTACATCATTCTTGCACAGATAATCATCCAAACCAAAGGATGATGGCTCTACCAGAATCATCAGTCTGCCACACAGATGGTTGTCTGCCCTATGTACATGAGAATGAGTTTATAAAGCTAAGCATGGGAATGCTCGCTTCAGCTAGATCATGAAAATATTATGAAGATAATGTGTTGTATTGTATCTTATTACAGGTCACCTTCCAGTTCAAGAAACCTCGGATCCTCATGATAAAGCATTTCACCCGACATCAAAAGATTTACGACCTCATGCTTTAGGGGGCAACTGTCATAGAAATATTTGGGCACTATAACCCCAATCATATATGTCCATAAATCAAGGGCTTCTAAGTCCCTAGAAGTGTTGTTTCACACCCTCAAGGAACAAGGTCAGCTGATTACATCATCTCCCAGATGTTCTCCATGGAAAACTGCTCAGGACTGGTCAAAACTAGACCATACAGATTGCTGAGTGCTAAGAGTGCGATGCATCTGACCTGCCACATGCAAAACGTGTGATGTATACTAAAAATCACTTCTGTAGGGTGTGATGGGCAAGAGTAGACAAATGGCTGAGACAATTTGCAAGGTGGATGATCATGGAATCTTCCAGAAACTTCACCTGTGACACTTGCCTCTCTGAATTTGCCCAAGGATGAGTGAGAGATCATGAATCTCCAAGTGGAACCAAGAACTATCAGAGGGAGGACACTAATCAAAATCCCAGAAGTTGACTCATCCGCTTGCAAACATTTATATATGGATCCCTCATCCCAAAGATCCAGAGGCTGGAATCTTTAATTTTGTAAGGAAGTGTTGTTAGTTTCTTTGTGGAAAATCATAGTGTTGGGTGATTTAAGCTTTTCAAGAGGTGAAGAAGGGCTTTCATGCTAGGAGGATGATGTTGGGTTAGATCAATGGGTTGTAATCCTCTCTTCTACTCTTTCTATCAATAAATCTATTTGAGTTTTCCTCCACATTTTTGTATGTTTGAGTTAATATATGCATTTGTGTGGTCAATATATATCTGGTCCTATATTGTTTATGATTGTAGATCTCCGTGCTTTGATGGTATCATGTTGCTTTGACTTTATAGGTGCTCTTTGAAGTGGGGTAAGCAAGGAAAGAGCGGCAAAGATCTGTCAATGGGGAGAGGAAACAAGTAAGGAGCCAAGCGAAAGACTGTGGTTGGTACTCTCTACTTCTCTCTCATCTACTTCTCATAAAGGAAGACACAAGTAACTTTAGTTTGTTTGTTTCTAAGATAGCTACCCATCTTAGTGGGACTACCAACTCTGAATGGACACTAGATTTCCTGATAACAACACGATATGCTACTAGAACAACTATGTCGAGGATTTCAAAAGGCCCATAAAACCATGGTACCAAATTTTCACAGGGCATTGTTCTTAAAGTACTTTGACTCAATTTTAACCTTAAGTAAACATTGTCTCCAATCTTAATTTTTTTTTAATTATCTTCTTGTCTACATAACTTTACTTCCTATCTTGTGCCATTTTTATATTATGTCTAATCTTTTGCACCACTTGTTACGTTTCCAACAAGGCATCGGGTCTTAATATCAACATATCCTCTAGTTGACTCTAACTAAGTGGTGTATGACACTTTTTTCCATAAAAATATTCAAACAGCCTCATTTGTATAGAGGCTACATAGTTTTTGTTGTAACAAAATTTGCTAAACATAGAAAATTTGTATTTTTTTTACTGCACTATTTTTAGATATGAAAGTTAGAAATCCATGATTAATTTGAATTAAGGTGAACAATAAAGTATGATGATGTAATAAATGAATTCTATTAATGCAAATAAAATATGGAAATTACTTGGGAAAGGAGCACTAGAGTTAAGATATTTTTTCCAAGATATGGAAGTGAGTGTTGGTGGATGAGGTTAAAATAATCTTCCATTCAATAAATCTGAAAATTCCCTAGGAGTGGATTAGCAAGATTTAATATTATGGGAGAGAAAATGTATTAAATCACTCACTTGCAGAGAAATATTGAGTAAAGGGTGGAATAACACACCGTGGGAGATAAAGGTGAAATTTAAGGAAAGAAAGCCTAGGTGAGTGGGTTGGTTGAACCATGAAACACTGATGGTGCTAAGGAAAAATCTTCAAGGGAAGTAATGTATAAAAGTACATTGTCTGGAATCACAAAAGGTTGTTGATTCCCTTGGCAATATATCTCATCATTGCGGGAACTGGAGGATAAAGTCATGGTTGGGAGGATAATATTTCTTCTGAGAATAGTTCCAATAATATTGACCAAAAGTAGCTATAATGGTCTTCTCAAGTGGGTTATTCTGTAAAAATGATACAGCTAGAATCTAAGTACATTTAATTTTAGTGGACAACAACTTAATACATATACTTGTATCCACTTGATGTTTGACGCTGAGAGGCATCTCCAGATGAGATTACAAGCTAGTAAAGTGTTGAAGTGTAAAGAAAAATGAAAACAAGTTAGTTAAATTTTTCTACCTCAATTCCTTACACATTGAGCTAATGGTAATGAGGAGATTCCATAACCAAAAAAAAATAAAAATCAATATGTGCTCAAACTTTGAACATAAAAGACTAGTTTCTCAGATGAGAGCTTGAACAAAAGTAATTCCAAGAGCATAGTGTATAGGGTAATTAATTATTGATAGGGGTTAATTGGTTAATAATTGTACTGGTAGAATGGAAACTGCTCTTCTTAGTTATCATTGGTGAACTCTATAGATGATCAGAAAGAGAACACAAATAATAAAACATGGAACCAAAAAGAGAAAGAACTTACAAGAAACTTCCTAAATGTAGAAAATTTAATTAAATGTTGTATCAAATAATACAATCATATCAGCTACCAAACCATGAATTCACTAGCTAATAAGTGTTGTAAGAGATTTCCATAAACAAACATATATTGAGATACACAATGAAAAGAAAAGAAAAATGGAATTCAATTAGTCCCAACCCTTACACAATGGAATAAACCGTTAAACACCATAAAAGAAATAGAACCCACATTTTAAGTCATACAATGATTGTAAAAACCAAAATATATAGAGTGAAATTGACACTATATTAATTTGTATTAAAGTGACCACGTTGAAATATATGTGTGTAAACATTCCTTTTCAGGAGTAATAGATTTACAAACAAAAAATTTAGCCAATAAACAAGTAGGAATTACAAAGTAGTTCGCCAAAGGGTTAATATAAGTATATTGTTTAATTTGTCTCCTCAAAAACTATAAATCCCCCTCAGAGTTACAAACATGGTACACAGAATGAACTGAAGGCTACAAGCTCAGTAGCATTTATTTTACCTATCATCTATTAAAATAACATATAGGGTAAAATAGATAATAAAAGAAAATTTTCCCATTCACTAAATAGCGAGAGACAACGGTTTTGTCTTTGCCTCAACTAATGATGTCATCCTTGTACCAAAAGGAAAATCCCTTTACAGTATGTGTAGAGAACTAACCTGGAAAGGAAAAACAATGTAGTCAAATTTCGAGAGTTGGTTTCCCTTGCTAGGAGATAAACAAATGAGTAACTATCATAGTTACAGCTAGAAAAAAGAAAAAAGAAAAAAGGGAAATATATGGTATGAGTATTTGAAGGAGGAAAGACCATTAAAAAACACTCGATTTTTAGTGAGAAAGATAACCTTACTTGGGTAGGGTCGAAAGGTGTAATATTATGCTCCCGCAAATAGGTTGTGAGTATTTAGTATTGTAGGTAATGAGAAAACCAAAGAAAATATGAAGATTTTTAAGGGAAACACAGTGAATGTAAAAACGTCTCATGGGAAAACAAACTCTTGAACTATATCTAGAAGAAAAAAAATCCTATTATTAACGCGAATATTATCTTGTCATTTCCTTATGAGTGTATTTGTTGTGGAAGAAAATTCTCACGAGGAGATGAAACCTTACCTAGAGTTGGTTACTTGAAAATCAAGGATCTATTACAAGTTGTTTACTTGAGTTAAAGAAAAGGGTAGAAAAAAGAATCAATGAAACACAGAGCTTGGGAAAACCCCTGTCAATAGTGGGAAGTGGGCTTATAGAAAAACCAATTTATGAAAAATTATCTATAGAGTAAAATTCCATCATAATTATAACTGGCGCTCTCTATAAATGATCAGAAAGATAATACAAATAATAAAACATGGAACCAAGAAGAGAAAGAACTTACAAGAAACTTCCTTAATATAGAAAATTTAATTAAATGTTGTATCTAATAATACAGTCATATCAGTTACTAAACCATTAATTCACTATATAATAAGTGTTGTAAGAGATTTCCATAAACAGACATATATGGAAATACACAATGAAAAGAAAAGAAAAATGGAATTCAATTAGTCCCAACCTTTGAACAATGGAATTAACCATTAAACACAATAAAGGAAATAGAACCCACATTTTAAGTCATACAATGATTGTAAAAACCAAAATATATAGATTGAAATTGACAATGTATTAATTTGTATTAAAGTAACCACGCTGAAATATATGTGTGTAAACATTCCTTTCTAGGAGTAATAGATTTAGAAACAAAAAAACTAGCCAATAAAGAAGTAGAAATTACAAAGTAGCTCCCAAAAGGTTTAATATAAGTATATCATTTAATTTGTCTCCTCGAAAACTATAAATCCCCCTCAGAGTTACAAACACAGTACATAGAATGAACTCAAGGCTACAAGCTCAGTAGCGTTTATTTCACCTATCATCTATTAAAATAACATACACATAAAAATAGATAAGAAAATAAAATTTTCCCATTTACTAAATAGCGAGAAATAATGGTTTTGTCCTTGCCTCAATTAACAATGTCATCCTTGTACCAGAGGGAAAATCCCTTTAGAAGTATGTGTAGAGAACCAACCTGGAAAGGAAAGGGAGTGTAGTCAAATGTCGAGAGTTGGTTTCCTTGGCTAGGAGATAAAAAAATGAGTAACTATCATATTTACAACCAAGAAGAAAAGGGAAATATATGGTATGAGTATTTGAAGGTGGAAAGACCATTAGAAACTCTCAATTTTTAGTAAGAAAGATAACCTTACTTGGGTAGGGTTGAAAGGTGTGATCTTCTGCTCCCGCAAATAGGTTGTGAGTATTTAGTGTTGTAGGTAATGAGAAAAGAAAATGAATATTTTTAAGCGAAAGACAACGAATGTAAAATAGCCTCATGGGAAAACAAACTCTCGAACTATATGTAGAAGAAAAAAAACCTATTATTAAGGAAAATATTACCTTGTCATATCCTTATGAGGGTACTTGTCGTGGAAGACAATTCTCACAACGGGATGAAAACTTACATAGAGTTGGTTACTTGGAAGTCGAGGATCCATTACAAGTTGTTTAGTTGAGTTAATGAAAAGGATAGAAAAAGAAGAATCAATGAAACATAGAACCAGGGAAAACCCCTCTCAACAGTGGGAAGTGGGCTTCTCAAAAAACCAACCTACAAAAAATTATCTATAAATCAAATTCCATCATAATTATAACTGGTGTGCTCTATAGATGATCATAAAGAGAACACAAATAATAAAACATGAAACCAAGAAGAGAAAGAATTTACAAGAAATTTCTTAAGTATAGAAAGTTTACTTGAATGTTGTATCTAATAATATAATCATATCAGTTACTAACCCATTAATTCACTAGATAATAAATGTTGTAAGAGATTTACATAAACAAACATATATGGAGATACACAATGAAAAAGAAAAAGAAAAATGGAATTCAACTAGTCCCAACCCTTACACAATGGAATTAACCATTGAACATGATAAAAGAAGTAAAACCCACATTTATGTCATACATTGATTTCAAAAACCAAAATATATAGAGTGAGCTTGACAATATATTAATTTGTATTAAAGTAACCATGTTGATATATATGTGTGTAAACATTTGTTTCCAGGAGTAATAGATTTACAAACAAAACATTTAGCCAATAAACAAGTATGAATTACAAAGTAGCTCCCCAAAGGGTTAATATAAGTATATTGTTTAAGTTGTTTCTTCGAAAGCTATAAATCCCCCTCAAAGTTACAAACATGGTACACAGAATGAACTTAAGGCTACAAGCTCAGTAGCATTTATTTCACCTATCATCTATTAAAATAACATATAGGGAAAAATAGATAAGAAAAGAAAATTTTCCTATTTACTAAATAGCGAGAGACAACGGTTTTGTCTTTGCCTCAACTAACGATGTCATCCTTGTACTAAAAGGAAAATGCCTTTAGAAGTATTCATAGAGAACCAACCTGGAAATGAAAAGGAGTGTAGTCAAATGTCAAGAGTTGGTTTCCTTGGCTAGGAGATAAACAAATGAGTAACTATCTTACTTATATCCAAAAAAAAAAGAAAAAAAAAAAAAGAGGAAAATATATGGTATGAATATTTGAAGGTGGAAAGACCATTATAAAAAACTCGATTTTTAGTGAGAAAGATAACCTTACTTGGGTAGGGTCGAAAGGTGTAATTTGTTTCTCTCACAAATAGGTTGTGAGGATTTAGTGTTGTAGGTAGTGAGAAAACCAAAAAAAATACAACAATTTTGAAGGGAAACACTGTGAATGTAAAAATGCCTCATAGGAAAACAAACTCTCGAACTATACCTAGAAGAAAAAAAAAACCTATTATTAATGCGAATATTATCTTGTCATCTCCTTATGAGGGTAGTTGTCGTGGAAGAAAATTTACACAACGAGATGAAACCTTACCTAGAGTTGGTTACTTGAAAATCAAGGATCCATTACAAGTTGTTTAGTTGAGTTAAAGAAAAGGATAGTAAAAAAAGAATCATTGAAACATAGAGCCTAGGAAAACCTCTGTCAACAGTGGGAAGTGGGCCTATTGAAAAACCAAGCTATGAAGAATTATCTATAGAGTCAAATTCGATCATTATCAACACCATTGTTGGTTCTCTCCTCTGTATCTCCAACAAAACAAAATAAATGAGCATGAAATAAATGGGTGAAGATGAAATTCAATACTAATGAGCCACAATATTAAATATAGAAGCCATTAATAAACACTCTTATTGTGAGGATTCTGTTGATGCCACAGTTACGACTAGCCACAAGCAGGTGAGGAAGAGGTTTGGTAGTGGGCGCTCATATAGACACCTCCAAAATCTTCATTGGCCAAATGAGATGGAATGGGGAGCCAAAGAGAGGTTAGGGTTGCAATCGTAAAGCTATATAGTTAGATTGATGAGAATCAATCTTGATCATCGACCTACTCTTAATACACCACCTCTACAACGATCACATGGCCATGGTGAGGTGGAGAATTTTGGTCGGGCGAATCTATCGAAGGAACAATACCTCAGGGTTTGAAAATATCCAAAAGGTTCAACAATTATGTAAAAACCATGAATTAACACTTAGCTTGGTGTGAACCTCATTTACAAATTTTGATAATAGTTAAAGCTATAAAGTTACAATGCCTTAGTACTAAGCATAAACCCATAGATGACAAAAAACAAAATTTAGTTACATGGAATGTTAAATCACCATGACAAGGAGCGTTCACAAGAAACTCTTTCCAATAGGTCATGCGACATGTTCCATTTGCTAAGATATAGTCAGTAGTAGGTTAATAAATTCAAGTTATTCATAAAGAGAAATAGTTAGGTTTTAGTATGGGTTGGCTGATTTAAATTATTAAGCAATCAATAAGCCTGGATACAAGTGAAAAAGGGAGTGAACTTATAAGTCAAGTCCTTCAAATTATTTCTTTAGGAGGATGTCGAGACTTAAGAATAAGACTTCAATAGGAAAGTATGTTTGTACGATTTCACTCATTTTCTTGTGCTAAGAGGCAAAAGGTTGGAAAAAATTTAAGGTTGATAATATATATATGCGAAAAATGGTATAACATAATTTCAAGGAACTTTTGAAAAAAAAGTGGGGCTTACACATCGGCTCATGAAAAATAACTAGGGCCTAACCAACACTACATTCTCTAGAATTTATCGTATATCCCATCCCAGGATTCCTAGGTCCAATCGAGACTCCACCCTCGAGGAATTAGTATATATCATTCCATTCACCGGCCAAGTATTCCTAGGCATGATTGAGGGAACCCACCTCTAAGCTTTACTGTATCTCCTGCCATACGTCGATTAAGTATTCCTAGGCGCACCAAGGTAAGACAAAGTCTATCTTTATTGCAACCCACAATATGGTTCAGGGGTTACTAGGCCATGTGTTCTTCCTTTTAGAGACCACCTCACTTAGTTTTGAATCCATCTGGAACCCCATCTTAACCAAAAACATGAGAACCCATCACATGATGGCTATCCGTAAATGGCGAGGAAAGGATGAATAACATTGAACCCATGCCAATGATAGCAAGAGAACCAAGAACACATATACATAACCATGCATTCCCAAACTAGTAAGGAAATCACACATACAACTCGTTACCTGCAAATAATCTTGTTGTATCTGCTTGATCCTACTATTCCTTTCTTGATCTTCACTTCCTCTTTGCCTCCTTTTCTCTTCTTGATCCAATGCTAAAGTGCTTTAAGAAAATTATAAGTTTCCAAGAGTGAGAGAGACAGAGAATAGAGAGAGATTCAAAACAAAACTAACAAAAGGTTAACACTAAGAAAAACTACCAACCAGAAGCCTTTTTATCAATGATGCCTCTATTTTCTTTAATTTCCATTATTTTCCTTTATTTTCCTCCTCACATGCAACATGTGATGTTTCACCTTCCTTTTCTCCTATTTCCCATTATTTTTATATATAAATTGCCAAAATTACATCTTGCCTTCCAAAGCCTTTTCCTTCAGCCATAATAAATGAAATGAGCATGCATTGGGATGTTTTTCCTACCATTCAACTTGGAATACGTGTCCCATGACCTTGGTCTTATGTTTTTTTTACATGAATTTTTGCTAGGGTTTTTAAAGTAGTCTTCACAATCTTTGTCTAAACACCTCTAGAAAAACATCACTTTATGAAATAAAACTTCCTTTGGGGCCATCACACCACCAAACGTGGGTATTTTCCTTATCCAAACCATGTCTACACTCGTGAAAATAAAAAAGTGGGATTCCATGTTTTTGGGCACATGTTTCAACACGACAAAATCATATTTCCATGAACTAAATTTCTCTAACAAAGAGAAGAATTCCCACTCTCCAACAGTCACACGCCTAATATTTCTATAGGCCTTTGTAAAAGGCTTTACTATGAAATAATTCTTTGAATGGAAATATCGTCTTTGTTGATTGAATAAAACCATTGATCGAGCTATACATTGAATTTTGTACCCAGATTCCAGAAAACGGAAAACTATCTGAAAAAAATATCATTTGTCGTTAAGGTAAGATCCAACAATGAAGGTACTTTCCATAAAATTTTTGCAAAGAAATAAATCCAAATTCTCTGTCGGTACATCCATTGTAAGAAGCAAGAAAAATGGGCTTTCCAACAGCAAATACCATTCTTTACAAACAGGCCGAAATTTATGAGCACTGATATAGGAAGATGATGAAGTACAAGAACAAGAATCTCAAATGGAAAGAACTCCAAAACACTTGGATCCATTGGAAAATCAACAACTTTCCTAAAACCCAACCAAAGATTGCACGTCACATTTCTAAGGATAAAATCCTAAAAAAAATCATCCTTTAAAACATGAAAATAAACAGATTTAAAATACTATAAAATGTCCTTTGCAGACATTTCAAAACAATTTAAAAAATTATTAACACTCTTGAAAAACTATATCTTTTATCTTTTTAAAACAACATTTCAGCCAACAACCATTCGAAAACAACATAAACAAAAAAACAAATAAAAAATACAAAGCAATTTTGCGAGAATGCCCAAAATGTTGGACATTGGGGTTAAGCTCGCCTCCAACTCACTTGTATACAACACGATTCCAACCTCCGACTACTTGACCATCATGAGCTCCACTAGCAATTTCATTTTTTTTTCCAATTATTGTCACAGTAACCAACTTTTATTACTTCCATCTTCTCGAACATCCAAACTACCATATTAAAAAAGAAAAAAAAATACACAACACAAACATTTGTGAAAAAAACACAATTTTCTTCATAATTACATCATATAAATAAATTATCAATTCTTCATTTTCTTTCCAATTTATGTGTCGTCAATTAGTTTCTAGTACTTCCATATTTTCAAACATCGAAACTACCATATTAAAAATCTAAAAAATATGCAACGAAAACATTTGTTTAAAGAACACAATTTTCCTTAAAATAATATCATATAAAAAAATATTCCTCCTTCTTAAAAAATATTTTATTTTTGAAAATAACAGGTTTTTAATACATTTACAAATAATTTTCCAATCTAAAAAAGTATCTTTCTTCTTTTTTAATATCTTCTCAAGTAACAATCTAGCAAAATAACATTAGCGGTGAAAAATAAAACAAAAAAATTTAAATCACATTTCCCCTCCACACCAAAAAATGAGTAGGGAAAATCCATATACGCTGAGCTTCCCCTCCCAACTAATTAAATTCTATGATAAACCATCTAGAACTCCCTCCACTCGACTAGCTCCAAGTCCCACTAGAAATAGACACATGCTTTACTTTTATGAAAATCAATTTCATTTTTCTTCTAAAACATTTTTTCAGATAATATTGTTCGTAAATAAGATTGTCGCAAAAAAAACATGTTATAAATAGCATTCCCCCAAAGACCGAAAACATGAGTATGGAAAAAATGGTACATGCCAGAGACAACCTCCCCACTAACTAAATTCTACTCTTAACCATCCCAACCTCCATCCACCCAAATGTCTACACATCTAACCTCCAATAGAAAAATGTTTTAAGTGATTTTCATGCCACCAATGACCTTCTCTTCTTTTTAGGTATTAAAATGTTCAATTGTTTATGTTAAACATGAAAAAAACATATATACTTCCTAAACCATTTCAAAAAACAAAAAAAAAGAACTAAATGCAACCACATTTATATAAAACAATCCACCAATACATTCTAGCACCTTCTATGTCTGGGTCGGGCTGACAGATTTATGCAACTCCTCTACATTTCCATCCCGACTTCTCACTACTGCATTGAGTCCATCTGTGAATACATTTCAAAATTTCCAACCTCCATCCACCTGATTGTCTCCATTTCCCACCACCAATAGAAAAAAGAAAAGATCCATTTTAGTGCCACCAATTACCTTCTCTTCTCTTCAGCTATCAAAATGTTCAAACTTTGATGTTAAACATGCAAAAGGAATATATCCTTCATGAAACATTTCTAAAAATAAAAAGAGAAAAATACAACCGCACTTATTTAAAAAGATTTATTTTTCAATTTAAAAATGACCAATACACCATAGAACCTTCAACATTGGGGCAGGCTCATGGCTTTATCCAACTCCTCAACATTTCCATCCCACCTTCCAACTACCACACTCACCTCAACTCTCACTATGTTTCAAAGATTCTTTCTCTAGTTTTTTTGTCGTGCCTATCACTTTCCTCTACCTTCTTCTAATCACCTTTTTTCCAATTAAACCTTCTTCGTTGTCCCTTCCTCCCACCTCACCTCCATGCACATATAGTGTTTCTTCTTGGAAGGCTCTAAAATGTAAATCATTTTTTTCTCTTTTTACACGACATTACATATCAAACAAATGATAATATTCTAAACAAGTCATAATAAATTAGACTATCTAAACAAAACACACAATTTTGTCTCCTACTCCGTATCTGTCAAACGGTGCCAATTTTAAATCAGAAGACTCACTGCAAATTCGACAAGCTCACATGTGCCTTTCTTACATTCAGTCATTGCAAGAAAAACATTGAATAATTTCCAATACAATTCGCACCTATACCAAATTCGACACTTCTTTTACACTATCAATATAATGAGCCGAGAATGTTGAAAAGTTTTATTTTTCTTAAAACCACAAACATATCCTATGTGCAATTATGCAAACCACTCACACCTTCTTATGTTCGCAATCGATCCCCTCCTCTTTCCTTTTCTGAACATTATCCCTCTTTTTTAATTAAAAATCCAATGAATCGCAACCAAAAAATATTATTCCAGTCCAACAATACACAAGAAAACTCACCTAATAAACAACATAAATCATTCCTCTCTTCTATCATTAAAATGAAAATATTTTCTTTTGTTCTAAAACGATCCATTTTGTAACTTATTGTTTCCTCTTGACACGCAACCATTGATCCATTGCTTCCATAGTGCAAGTCCATCGATCGAAATTCATTTTTTATTATTATTCAATGGTCAGGGTCAATTCTTTTTGGTTTCATCTTGACATGCCATCATTTCCACCACACCCACCCTTCTCTATCAGATAACCCTTCAATCCAATGTCACCACGTCTCGACACCTCTTCTACCTCCCTCTCATTTCAGCCATCCATCGACCTCTTAGATGAAGAATATTCCACCAACAATGAATCCTAGTGATTGAAAAGTGAGAAGAACTAATTTCTAGCATTGACTTCCAACATGAATTGAAATATATACGCCTATCGACGAATTATTTTAAAATATTTTATAATTCTTTTTTGTGTTTTTCATTAAATTCATTTTTTTTTTATTTTAATATTTTCATTTTGATGAAATAAAGATAATAATAATTAGACTATGTTCAATATGGTAATTAATGGTCAACCTTACTCTTAATATTATGAGGTCGTAATTGTACAAAAATATTACCAATGTTACAAAGTCAGAAATTGATGGGCGCTAGTATTGGAGCAAAGATAGTGCAACTCCTAAGCTACCAACTTTACTTATCAACCCAGGGTTCGTACAAACTTGGAGGTGACAGTGTTGTATGCACAAGTAAAAGTGATGGTTCTACCTCTTGTCACTATTCATTTGGTGAGAAACCACTAGGGTTCCAAGGAAGACTTTTATAGAGTTAGAAGAATCTTGATTCTTTGATGGAAGAAGGGAAAATCTACTCTAAGAGAGTTACTCTACTACAGTAATCGAAAAATCCAACATGTAATGCTAAACCACACCATACCCTAATTAACCATTTAAGAAGTTATGCTAAGCATAATTGTTAAATCAACAATAAACAATTCCTACTATCTAAGTTGAAGAAGTAAAATGCATCAAACCATACTAATCTACAAGCAAAGAAACTAAACTAAATCTATTTTCACTTTTTTGGGTTTTTAGGAAAAATCAAGTATGCAAACTAATTGTTCTTGTGGATGTGGCAAGTGGATGTATGGTGTTTGAGGATGGATAGAAGGTTTATGAAGTGGTTGAATGGTGTGGAGGAGCCTTAGTAGGATTTTTGTGACATCCTAGAGGTTTCCCATCAATTCGGCCTCAAAACATGTTGTTCCAGGGAAACCTACATGATGTACTAGAAACCTACAGGATGATCCTGTAGGAATTACAAGAAACCTATAGGATACAACCGAGAGCTAATTGTGAGGTGTTGGAGGTGCTGGGAAGCTTAGCAAAGGTGTGTGATGGGTGGAATGGAGTTTTATAAGGTCTAGGAGCACTCATGAATCAATATCCAAGATAAGAGATGGCTAGATTCACTCAATATGTTTAGGATAATTTCAATGGAAAATGATGAAAAACTAGTGAGGGTGATGGTGAAACAAAGCATGGACAAGGTGGGTGAAGTGGAAGGTGGCTACTGGTTATCAAGTCTTGGTCTCCTCATGAAGTACCTACTCTGCATAAAACAAGTGTGTCTTCCAAAAAGAACTATGCAACAAGATACATTTTCATAAACTAGAAAAGCATGAATCAACTGCTTATATTATGCATGAAGAAAGTTTCTCAAGGGAATGAAAGCATGAGTGAGATCTTATTGCAGAAATGGAGATGGAAAAATATGACAATGAGATCTGCCTTGCAACATTAACCAACTACTAAATTAAAGACAACAAACTACAAAGCTCATAAGAGAACTAGAAATCTGGGTTTTTGGGACTGCTGAAAGGTCTCTTCCTCAAATCATGGTCCCAAAGGGAGGAAGTGAGGCTGAGACACCTTCTAACAACCTTGTGGTGATGATTTTTCTCTTTGCTAACCTACTGCTTGAAATAAGTCACAAATGGAAGCAAACTATCATACAACCAATCTAATATACACTACTTGTAATGGAAATGCATCTACTAAGGAAATTAACAATTAAGCTATGAATCTACACTAAGCATACATGTAGAATAAAGAGGAACCTTGGCTGCTAGGGTTGGGCCCTAACACAAAAGCTTCATCCCTTTGAGTTAACTTAGTGCTAGCTCAAAACAAAACTCATTATGATAGAAAAATTATATATGACAGAGAAATGCAAGACATATAATATGCAGAAAAACACAAACACATAAAACCAATAAGACACAGATATACATGGTTCACCTAGTTTGGGCTATGTCCACCCCGAGAAACAATTCCTTCCTTTCTATTATCCAGCAAAATGAAGAGACACAACCTAAGGAAAATTTGCTATAATATCCTTTGTTTTCTCTCACTGTCTCACCTCTCTGTTTCTCGCTCTGAGAATACACACATATTACACAGCTTCAATCGAATGCCCTCATACAAAGAGAGGGGTTGCCTTATAGGGATGAAAAATGCTAAACTAAACATAAATTCTACCATCAGATCATCCGTCTAATGAACGGCCCAGATTGACCAGAAATTACTATACTTTTACAAGGCAATTTCACATCTATTTTTAGCTTCGGGAGCGTTGCCCCCGAAACAGACTACTGGCTCCCGCACCCCCCCGCCACCCCACCCACATGGAGGGGTGTACAATATTCCTGGGGTATACATCCAACTAAAACAAGGACCTCTAAATAATAATGCTCCACACCCAACAATCTCCCACTTGGAGGATGACTGTAGCAACTCCACCGCTGCTTTATTTGTTGGACATGTGCCTTTCTTACATTCAGTCATTGCAAGAAAAACATTGAATAATTTCCAATACAATTCGCACCTATACCAAATTCGACACTTCTTTTACACTATCAATATAATGAGCCGAGAATGTTGAAAAGTTTTATTTTTCTTAAAACCACAAACATATCCTATGTGCAATTATGCAAACCACTCACACCTTCTTATGTTCACAATCGATCCCCTCCTCTTTCCTTTTCTGAACATCGTCCCTCTTTTTTAATTAAAAATCCAATGAATCGCAACCAAAAAATATTATTCCAGTCCAACAATACACAAGAAAACTCACCTAATAAACAACATAAATCATTCCTCTCTTCTATCATTAAAATGAAAATATTTTCTTTGGTTCTAAAACGATCCATTTTGTAACTTACGGTTTCCTCTTGACACGCAATCATCGATCCATTGCTTGCATAGTGCAAGTCCATCGATCGAAATTCATTTTTTATTATTATTCAATGGTCAGGGTCAATTCTTTTTGGTTTCATCTTGACATGCCATCATTGCCACCACACCCACCCTTCTCTATCAAATAACCCTTCAATCCAATGCCACCACGTCTCGACACCTCTTCTACCTCCCTCTCATTTCAGCCATCCATCGACCTCTTAGATGAAGAATATTCCACCAACAATGAATCCTAGTGATTGAAAAGTGAGAAAAATTAATTTCTAGCATTGACTTCCAACATGAGTTGAAATATATACGCCTATCGACGAATTATTTTAAAATATTTTATAATTTTTTTGTGTTTTTCATTAAATTCATTTTTTTTTTATTTTAATATTTTCATTTTGATGAAATAAAGATAATAATAATTAGACTATGTTCAATATGGTAATTAATGGTCAACATTACTCTTAATATTATGAGGTCGTAATTGTACAAAATTATTACCAATGTTACAAAGTCAGAAACTGATGGGCGCTAGTATTGGAGCAAAGATAGTGCAACTCCTAAGCTACCAACTTTACTTATCAACCCAGGGTTCGTACAAACTTGGAGGTGACAGTGTTGTATGCACAAGTAAAAGTGATGGTTCTGCCTCTTGTCACTATTCAGTTGGCGAGAGACCACTGGGGTTCCAAGGAAGACTTTTATAGAGTTAGAAGAATCTTGATTCTTTGATGGAAGAAGGGAAAATCTACTCTAAGAGAGTTACTCTACTACAGTAATCAAAAAATCCAACATGTAATGCTAAACCACACCATACCCTAATTAACCATTTAAGAAGTTATGCTAAGCATAATTGTTAAATCAATAATAAACAATTCCTACTATCTAAGTTGAAGAAGTAAAATGCATCAAACCATACTAATCTACAAGCAAAGAAACTAAACTAAATCTATTTTCACTTTTTAGGGTTTTTAGGAAAAATCAAGTATGCAAACTAATTGTTCTTGTGGATGTGGCAAGTGGATGTATGGTGTTTGAGGATGGATAGAAGGTTTATGAAGTGGTTGGATGGTGTGGAGGAGCCCTAGTAGGATTTTTGTGACATCCTAGAAGTTTCCCATCAATTCGGCCTCAAAACATGTCATTCCAGGGAAACCTACATGATGTACTAGAAACCTACAGGATGATCCTGTAGGAATTACAAGAAACCTATAGGATACAACCGAGAGCTAATTGTGAGGTGTTGGAGGTGCTGGGAAGCTTAGCAAAGGTGTGTGATGGGTGGAATGGAGTTTTATAAGGTCTAGGAGCACTCATGAATCAATATCCAAGATAAGAGATGGCTAGATTCACTCAATATGTTTAGGAAAATTTCAATGGAAAATGATGAAAAACTAGTGAGGGTGATGGTGAAACAAGGCATGGACAAGGTGGGTGAAGTAGAAGGTGGCTACTGGTTATCAAGTCTTGGTCTCCTCATGAAGTACCTACTCTGCATAAAACAAATGTGTCTTCCAAAAAGAACTATGCAACAAGATACATTTTCATAAACTAGAAAAGAATGAATCAACTGCTTATATTATGCAAGAAGAAAGTTTCTCAAGGGAATGAAAGCATGAGTGAGATCTTATTGCAGAAATGGAGATGGAAAAATATGACAATGAGATCTCCCTTGCAACATTAACCAACTACTGAATTAAAGACAACAAACTACAAAGCTCATAAGAGAACTAGAAATCTGGGTTTTTGGTACTGCTGAAAGGTCTCTTCCTCAAATCATGGTCCCAAAGGGAGGAAGTGAGGCTGAGACACCTTCTAAGAACCTTGTGGTGATGATTTTTCTCCTTGCTAACCTACTACTTGAAATAAGTCACAAATGGAAGCAAACTATCATACAACCAATCTAATATACACTACTTGTAATGGAAATGCATCTACTAAGGAAATTAACAATTAAGCTATGAATCTACACTAAGCATACATGTAGAATAAAGAGGAACCTTGGCTACTAGGGTTGGGACCTAACACAAAAGCTTCATCCCTTTGAGTTAACTTAGTGCTAGCTCAAAACAAAACTCATTATGATAGAAAAATTATATATGACAGAGAAATGCAAGACATATAATATGCAGAAAAACACAAACACATAAAACCAGTAAGACACAGATATACATGGTTCACCTAGTTTGGGCCGTCCACCCCGAGAAACAATTCCTTCCTTTCTATTATCCAGCAAAATGAAGAGACACAACCTAAGGAAAATTTGCTATAATATCCTTTGTTTTCTCTCACTGTCTCACCTCTCTGTTTCTCGCTCTAAGAATACACACATATTACAAAGCTTCAATCGAATGCCCTCATACAAAGAGGGGTTGTCTTATAGGGAAGAAAAATGCTAAACTAAACATAAATTCTACCATCAGATCATCTGCCTAATGAACGGCCCAGATTGACCAGAAATTACTATACTTTTACAAGGCAATTTCACATCTATTTTTAGCTTCGGGAGCGTTGCCCCGGAAACAGACTGCTGGCTCCCGCACCCCCCTGCCTCCCCCCCCACATGGAGGGGTGTAGAATTTTCCTGGGGTATACATCCAACTAAAACAATGACCTCTAAATAATCATGCTCCACACCCAACAATCTCCCACTTGGAGAATGACTGTAGCAACTCCACCGCTGCTTCATTTGTTGGAAAATGACTGCTCTTTGGACCTGGTTGTTTCTCATATTCATCTACATCCTTGAAAACCAATTAAAACAGAGCATATTCTCAGTTTTTCCTTGGTTACAACTTTTGTTAGCATATCTGCAGGATTTTGGCTAGGGTGTATCTTTTCCAGCTTCAACTCTCCATCTTCCAACACTGATCATATGAAATGGTACTTAAGCTGTATGCGTTTAGTCCTAGAATGACATGTTGAGTTCTTTGCAAGATGAATGGCACTTTGGCTATCACTAGATAATGTGCCCATATCATGCTTCTTACCTAATTCATCCGTGAACCTTTGTAACCAAATCATTTCTTTACTAGCCTATGTAGTAGCAAGATACTTTGGTTCTATTGTCGAAAGTGCAACAACACTTTGGATTTTTGAAATCCAATTGATAGTTTTTCCACCTACAGTAAATATATATCTTGTAGTGCTCCTCATGTTGTCTCTATCACCTGCCATATCTGCATCAACATATCCCTGTAGAGAAATGTTTGAACCACCAAAGCATAATGCTTGATTTGTGGTACCTCTGAAATATCTGAGAATCCATTTCACTGCCATCCAATGTTCTTTCCTTGGATTATTTATGTACCTGCTTACAACCCCCATTGCATGTGCAATATTAGGCCTTGTGTAGGCCATTTCATACATTAAGCTTCCAATTAATGATGCATATGGAACTTTGGACATATAATCCATGACTTCATGGGTATTTTGGCACATCTCCTTACTAAGTTTGAAATGGCTAGCAAAAGGTGTACTAATTGGTTTTTCACTGTGCATATTAAATCTTTTCAACACTTTTTGTATGTACTCATTTTGAGACAATGTTAATTTTTTATTTTTCCTGTCTCTAGTTGTTCTCATACCAAGGATTTTTTTTACAGCTCCAAAATCCTTCATTGCAAATGAATTTGCCAATTTTCTTTTGAGGACATTTATTTCTTGCATGTTAGACCCTGCAACAAGAATGTCATCTACATACAATAACAATATAATATAGCTACCATCATTTTGCTTTTTCAGATAAACACAATGATCAGAGTGACATCTAGTATAACCTTGTTCAGACATAAACTTGTCAAATTTTAGATACCAATACCTTGGAGCCTGTTTTAAGCCATACAAGCTCTTCTTCAACCTGCACACTACTTTCTCCTTCCATTTTACCTCATATCCTTGTGGCTGCTGCATATATATCTCGTCCTCCAAATCCCCATGGAGAAAAGCTGTCTTTACATCTAACTGCTCAAGATGAAAATCTTCAACTGCTACTAGACTTAAAATAATTATGATTGAAGTCATCTTAACAAAAGGAGAAAATATTTCATCAAAATCAATACCTTTCTTCTGTTCAAACTCCTTCACCAAAATTCTAGCTTTGTACCTCTGTTTTCCTCCATCTTCTTCCTTCAGCTTGTAAACCCATTTATTCTACAATGTAGTTTTACCTGCAGGCAACCTGATTAAGTCCCAAGTCTGGTTATGCATTAAGGATTCCATCTCTTCTTCCATGGCTAGTTGCCACTTCTTCGTGCTTTCAACCTGCATTACTTCTTCACAACATTCAAGTTCGCCAGAATTAGTCAAAAATAAATAATATAATGAAGGAGAGTATCGTTTAGGGGGTATACTATGCTGGTAGATCTTCTAACACCACTTTCAGGTGTTTGGGGTGCCTGTTGCTCTTGTGGTGGTTGTTCATTATTATTATTTTCAGACACATTTACTTTTTTCAGTGATCTCATTAAGAGCTATGTATTCCTTGTTTTCTTTTTCCTGTTTCTTTTCCTCCAACTGATTCTTATACAAGACATTTTCATTGAATATCACATTATTGCTCCTAATGATTTTGTGATTTTCATAATCATATAATCGATAACCAAAATCATTAACACCATATGCAATAAAGGTACATTTCTTTGATTTTGCCTCAAGATTTGTTCTATTTTCTTTATTAATATGGGCAAAGGCCTCACAACCAAAATGTTTTAAAAATCAGTAGTTTACCTTTTTACTTGTCCATGCTTCCTCTAGAACACCACCATCCAAGGAACTTGAAGGCCCTCTGTTTATTAGATAAACAGTAGTATCTACAACGTCTGCCCAAAATTGTAAAGGAAATCCCGCATGCAATCTCATGCACCTTGTACACTCTATTATTTTTCTATTCATCCTTTCTGACACACCATTTTCTTGTGGTGTTCTTGGAACTATCTTCTTTCTGCGAATTCCATGCTCTGAACAGTACCTATCAAACTCTTTGCTGCAATATTCACCTCCATTTTCTGATCTAAGACACTTCAATTTCTTTTTTGTCTCAATCTCAACCAAAGCTTTTCATTTCTTGAAAGTATCAAATACATCAGATTTATTATGAATACACTAAATCCAACTTTTTCTAGTTGCATCATCAAAAAATGTAACATAATATTGATAGCCACCGAGAGATGATATTTGAGAAGGTCCCCATACATCTGTATGCACAAGCTCTAATTTTTCACTCTTCTTTTCTTTTCCAACTTTGAGAAATCTGACTCTCTTCTGTTTTCCATAAATGCAATTCTCATAGAATTCCAAATCAACATTCTTCAAACCTGGCAACAAATTCCTTGAGTGAAGAATCTTCATCCCCTTCTCACTCATGTGTCGAAGCTTATGATGCCATAATGTAGCATTTGCTCCTTTGAAAGTTAAAGTATTAACATATTTAGAAATACCATTGCATAAATACAATGTACCAACATTTTCATCCTTTTCTATTACCAAGGCTCCTTTTGTGAACTTCCAAGCTTTATCTGTGAAAGTTGTCACACAACCTTCACCGTCTAACTGCCTTGTTGAAATAATATTTTTCTTCAGATCTGGAACATGCCTTAGCTCTTTTAGTAGCCATTGGTTTCCATTCTGCTGTTTTACAAGAACCTTACCTATTCCAACAATTTTACAGGGTTTATCATCACCCAAATGGGCTTGTCAAAAATCTCATTAAACATAGTCATGAAAATATTTCTTATCAAGTGTGGCATGGAATGAGGCCCCTAAATCTACCACCCAGGAATGAATAATATTTTCCAAAGAAAGAATCAAAGCATCTTGTAACACCTCATCTGTCACATTTGCTTCATGATTATTTTCATTTTGTGCATCTCCTTCTTTTCCCTTCTGAGATCTATAGTCTTTCTTTAGGTGTCCTTTATTTTTGCATTTCCAGCACACTATCCCTGATCTGGACTTAGATCTGCGTTTCCTTGATTTACTGCGAGATACTGAGCTCTCTCCTCTTTCCATTTTTCTTTCCTTAGACTCTGCACTCAAAGCATTACCCGATGTCTCACTGGAGATTTTCTATTGCATTTCCTCACGAAGAAAAGCACCGACAACATCATCAAACTTTAAAGTACTAGATCCAGAAATAGAGTCACTAATGGCCATTACTAAACCATTCCAACTTTCTGGAAATGAGCACAATAATAACAAAGCTCTAACTTCATCATCAAATTTTACCCCTCCAGAACTTAACTGACTTGTAACTGTATTAAAATCATTTAAATGGTCTACGACCGATACACCTTCCAACATCTTCATATTAAATAATTGTTTCATAAGGAATACCTTGTTTGAGGCCAAGGGTTTTTCATATAGTTTCGCCAATGCCTGAATCAAACCCTTTGTTGTTGTTTCCTTCGAAATGTTGAAGGCGACCAACACTGTGAGGCACAACCGTACTGTTCCAACTACCTTTCTATCGAGAATGTTCCATTCTACATCTATCATAGTCATTGACTTCTTTGCTTTTCCGCTCAATGGTAGGTACAGATCTTTCTGATATAGATAATCTTCCATTTGCATCTTCCACAGTGGGGAGTTTTGGCCGTTAAATTTCTCGACCCTGAACTTACCATCATCTGCCATTTCTCCCACTCGAATGAGGAACCCTTCTTTCCTGCAAGTTTATTAGCCAAATAGACATTTGGCTCTGATACCAATTGTTAGAAAGAACATATATGGCAGAGAAATGCAATACATATAATATGAGGTAAAACACAAACACATAAAACCAGAGAGACACAGATATACATGGTTCACCTAGTTTGGGCTACGTCCACCCCGAACAGCCAATCCTTCCTTTCTATTATCCAGCAAAATGAAGAGACACAACCTATAGCAGATCCCCTGAAATATCCTATGTTTTCTCTGACAGTCTCACCTCTCTATTTCTCGCTCTAAGAATACACACATATTACACAGCCTCAATACAATGCCCTCATACAAAGAGAGGGGTTTCCTTCTAAGGTAGAAAACCCTAAACTAAACATAAATTCTACCATCAGATCATCTGCCTAATGAATGACCCAGATTGATAAGAAATTACTATACTTTTACAAAGCAATTTTACATATGTTTTCAGCTTCAGGGGCGCTACCCCGAAACCCCCGCCGGGGGACCGTTAGCCCTGGCACCCCCCCACATGGAGGGGTGTACAATCTTCCTGGGGTATACATCTAGCTAAAATAAAGACCTCTAAATAATCATGCTCCACACCCAACACATTCTTATTACAAAAACAACAAATTATATCAAAAGAACCATCACAAGTCTTGCAACTCGAAAAATAGAGTAGAGCTTTACAATGAAAATTCAAATCGTATCAAGGTCCTAGGCCTCTCTACTTATACATTTGAAGTCTCTAATGACTTATTGAAAATTAGGGATGCTCGGCAACCAAACTTGAGATAAACTGGTGCTTTGTCTTTAACTTTATCGGCTACCTTCTAGTCCTCATGATTTCACTATTTGCACTCGAAGTTGATGGAGGAATATTCAAATGGAAGGGTTGTAAATGAGGAGGATTTACCTCCTATAATCCCTCTCCCTTGTCCCATTCAATTTTTGACCTTGGTCTTTGCCAAAATTTCTTGCTTTTATCGTTTAATCGTACATTAAATGCACATTAGACCACAAAGAAAAATATCCAACTCTAACTCATCTCATAAACAAAATATAATCAAAAGTATGTAATAAGTTATGATAATAGTTGGCTTGACTAAGCTAGTAGGTGAATTAAGGCCCATATAATTGCCCAATGATGAGGCTCATCATCACCCCCTACTAAAAGTGTTGCTCATCCTTTGAAAAACTTAGTCAGTATCCATATCCTTCATGGCTCTGGTAGCCTCTCTGACATCCCATGCCTCTGTTATGGTCTCCTCTTCTTGTTCATATAATCCTGCTTTCTTTTCTACCTCTTCCCATTGCCTCTTTTCTTCTTCTTCTCTTCTCCCTTTTAGCATGTCTAAGAGTAGTGGTGGACTGAGTTTTAGGCATATCCAATTGACCTTCAACCTTTGCATAGATTGCTTATACATAGGTGTCCTATTGAGTGCCTCTCTCAACCTCTGAGGGGAGTGATATTCTCTTATCTTTAAGCTGTATGGTAATGTATTCCATCTTCTTAGGAAAGCATGTCTACTATCATCTCCTAGCAGCCAAAACATTTCCTCAAAATGTGAAATTGCTTTCTCTTGTGGAGCAAGATATCTAGGTGCCAGTTGAGGATCATTTGCAATCAAATTATGGGTACTTGTGAGGGCCATGGGATTTGATTGTTCAGATCTGATCAAAAGAGGTTCAGTTTGCTCTCTTGCCAATATAATTTTCATCTCTGCATCCCTTTACTCCGCATGGTTTATCCATGATGCCAAAGCCATTAATTGTAGATCTCCTAGCTTGGCATTAGGGTACCATACATTCATGTCTTTGAGGGCCATGTTGTGCAAATAAAACTCAACCATTTTGGCCCTATCTTCTAGTGTACTTTGATCACAAAGATTAATAAACTGCCTGTAGTCCTGAAATGCCATGGTTTCCCTTTGTGCTAGTGTCTTAATATAAAACTTCAACCATTGTTCTTTGAGGTAGAGAGCATAGGATTCACCTAGCATCCTACACTCAATTGCCTCCAAGGAGAGGTTTTCCATACATGCTAATTGGTTCTCCCTTTCCTGCAGTTGTCCCCTCAGCCATGCATTTTCTGTCTCTAGTTGATTTCTCATTATAGCTTCCTTGTCCCTTAAGCCACTTAGAAATCTGCCCATTCTTTGAGTTTCTCCTCCATGTGCCCAATGTCTTCCACCTCCTTTGATTTCGTGATCTGTATCCATCGGTGAGTTATGGCCCTCTCCTTCTCAAGCTCGAAGAACAGTGGGATGACAAATTTTGAGGTATGGCCCTGCCTCCTTCAATAAACTAGTAATAGGGGTCCAGGTTAGGTTGGGAGCTGGGTTCTTTTGTCTTTGGGTCCTCCTCTTTAGCTTCTTACTACTCCCCTACATTTATTTCCAATTTATGTGCCTCCTATAGATTCAGCAGAGCATCCTGTAGAATTGTTTTTGCTTCTTGTAGATTTTGTTGTGGATCTTGTAGGATTTCCTTACCCTTTGAGGAATTTGATATAGTGGTAAGCCTCCTTACATAGCTGATATGGGACTTAGGGGAAGGTATTTTGTCTTTTTCTGTAGGGAAATCTTCAATCTCAATAGGAATTTTGGTTGATGTTTGTGGCTTTCCCTATCTTATTCTTGTGCTCTTTCGTGTCCTAAAATATAGTGGGTATGCCTTTGCCTTTCTCCTTTTTGCTTGACTGGGGTGCTGAGAGAAGTGAGGGAAGTTGTTGCCTCTCTCTTAATGGCCTTTGGAGATAACCTAGATGACTCCTCCTTGTGTTCTATCCCCTCTATTCTATTTCCTTCTCCCTCTCTGTTTTTCCTGTCTTCTTCTTCTTGCAAATCTTCATCATCTCTATCAGTTTCCTCCTTAATTTCATCCTCTGTTTCCTCATCATCCTCCTTCTCTTCTCCCTCTTATTCTTCATCTTCATCATGTTCCTCTATGTCAGTTCCTTCTTCATCCATCTCCTTATGTATCTTCCTCTTCTTGTTTTACTTCCTCTTCACTGACAGTAGGACTAACATCATAAGTGAGAGCTTTGATGTCATCCTCTCCTAGCATGTCCCTGAAAACTGGCCATCTTATAGGGGTTATGAGGTTTTGGAGGGCATCTTCAATGAGGATCCTAATCAACCCATGGTGAACTAATTGTTTTGAATTCCCCTCCTTCACTTTGATGCTTGAGTCTATGAGTGATTGAAGCAAGAAATATGGTATGGTGAGCCTTTATTGAGGGTGTGCTTCTACTCTAAATCTTAATTCTTTAAGGATCCTGAAATGATAGCCATAGACAACACTATATCTAGCCTCACATGAGATGTACTTTATTAGTTGGTAGACTACCTCACTACATGGATATGGTAGACTTTCCCACCTTCATTTTTTTCCTCAGTGGGTTGCTCACCTTCTAAAAAGAAGTTTCTTTTGCCAACCTGCCTATCTCCTTTGTCTTCTTTTCTCCATGGGATCCCTAGGGAAGTGTGGTGACCCTACTGATGAGCTCGAGGGTAAGATCTATAGTGAGGCCCCTTATTACAACAATGGCATGGATTTTGGTGTGTGGAGTGAGGGAGAGAGCAAATTCTTGAGCCACCTCGTTATCATACCCTTTGATATTTTCGAAAAACCCCATCCAATTATGTCTTGAGAATATTTCAAGCACTTGGGGGTGTTGCTGGATTCTCATAGTGTTTGTGGGCTCTCTCCTATTAAACCCTCCTATCATCTTGTTGGTGAAGCTTGAGGAGAAAATGAGAGGGTTGAAACAGTTTTTCAAATGCAATAGAAAAACATAGATGACTATGTATTTAATTCACTTCCCATAGTTGCTAAATTCACTCAAATTTAGAGTATCCTTGGTTCATTCACTTGAAAATGGGAATGTAATTTTAGAGCCTACCTCTTTAGACTGGTTGCAGTGGCCAACTCCCATGGTATCCCTTTTGAACTCTTCTCTGCCAATCCTGTAGACAGTCTCTGTGTATCCTGTAGACAGTCTTTGTATCCTGTAGGAATTCCTGTGCATGCTCCTGTACGAATTCTTGTGTGTTAGATTACGTGTATGAGGACACTTCAGCCATTATTATGGTATTACATGTCTGAGTACACTTTAGAAATTATTGTTGAATTGATCAACAAACGATTGGTATGGAAATTATCCATTTTTTTGTTTAAAAGGAAAAGAAATTTTATTATTGATTTTAGAATTCTAAATTTGAAAATCATTTTTTGAAGTTGTGATATTTTCTCCAAAGGAGGGCTTCCAATCTTTAACTTATAGTAGAAGGATGATATTATATCTGTTACTTGATTGAAGGCTTGCATTTCGTTGATTCAAAAATTTGTGAAAACAAGGATTAGACAAAATCAGTAATTTATTCAAGATCTCAAGAGATATTGGAAGGGATGTCTCTATCATGGTCTGATGCGTTCTTGGCACATTATACTCAGAATTTACTTAAATATTATCATTTTTTTCTTGAAAATAATGGTAGAAAGGTAGGTAGTCAACATGTCCATCATTCTTGAGCACACTACACCACACTTCACTAGGTCCACCATGCTTAATAACATGAATAGTTGAATTGATTCTCATACAAGGGACCAACACTGTAAAAAAATCCATATCTTCAAACTCACAGCCTGCAAAGCCAGTGTGAAGCCAACAAAGCCAATGTGAAGCCAGAAAAGCCAGTGTGAAGCCAGCAAGTCAATATTAATGCTTTATGGGAGCCAGCGTGAAGCCAACAAAGCCAGCAGAAGCTAGCGTGAAGCTAGCAAAGCCAGTAGAGCCAATGTGAAAACCAACGTGAGACAGTCAGCAACCCACGTGGAATTTGCTAGCCTGAAAGTCGATCGGAGGAAAGTGAATGAATGCGTTAACCGTTTTTTTCTCTGCGTACATAATGGTATTTGGTGTTGTGTGTTTTCACATTTCACAAAGAAGATATGTATTGGATTTACACATTATGTGTGCTTTTTCATATTAAAAGAAAGGATATAAGCATTACCTTCATTCACTTGTTAATTCACTTTTAAGGATTTCACAAAGTTATTTTAAATGAATGAGTTTAAAATAAATTAAAAAGGAATTAATGTTAATGGAGTGATAAGGATTTTTCTGTTGTTTGTAATTTGTAGATTGGAGAGATAAGGAATTTTCTATTATTTGTAAAGTAATATTTTTGGAGAAATAAGGTGAGTTGGGTAATTTATCAAAGAAGTGTTTTTTATTTAAATTTGGTTTCATCACATTGTAACTCAAAGTAATTTTACTTTGAGGAGGTAACCTTTTTTACCAAGATTTGAAAGAGCATTGTACAAGTCAAATTTCGAAAGTTACCTTGTAAGTTTTCTTGAGAAATTGACTAGAGCCAAGTGCAAAGCTCATTCATTTTTGTCCGGTTTCAAAAACTATACGAGGGTCAAGACCAAGCCCCAATAGATTTTTTTTGTAGTGCGTTGCATGTTGTGTTGCCCATCTTGATATTTTTTTATGAGCCTGATTGTTGGTGTGAAGCTTCAACACTACAATGTCAAAGTTGATTAATTTGTTTTCTGATTCTGACAAACTTGAAGGCACAAAATCTTACAAAACATGGTGATGCCTCATTGAAAGCACCCTCATTTATAATGAACTTTGGCATGATATATGTGATGGTGACATTAAGCCAAATAAACCCATAGATGTAGTTGCACTAGCAAAATGGGAAGTTAAGAATGCCAAAGCATTAGCTCTCATTAAATCTTTTGTTAATGATGAAGTGTATGTCCATATACCAAATGCTCCAGATGCATGGTCTGCTTTGCAAATGTTTAAAGACTTCTTTGATACCCAGCCTGAATAAAAAAAAAACTTGATCTCCAATAAAAATTGTTGCAAAAAAAGTTGACTGAAGGAGGTGATGTGCTTGAATACAACTCCAGACTTAAGAATATTAAGCAGCAAATTATTAATGTTGGTTTTCAAGCACTAGATGATAGTTTTATGGTCACAATTTTAATTGCTAGACTTCCTTCTTCCTATACACATTTTTTGGAAACTCTACAATTAACTGGAAAGTTAGAGAAGCTAAATTTTGATGAGCTCTATGAAATGTTGACGCAACATGATAAAACCTCTGGGAAGGAAAAGAAAGTTGGTGAAAATGTCTTTTTCGTAGAGGCTAGCACTAGTAAATCATCAACTAATATTTCTAGAAGCAGAGGTAGAGGGAATGTCAATCAGAATCAAGCAGAACATAATGTACAAAGTCGTGGTCAAAGCCAAAGCAGAGGAAACAACTTTAACAGTGGCAACAGTTCAAGCAGGAGTAATTTTCAAGGCAGAGGAAACAGTCAAGGAAGAGGTTGTTTTCAAGGAAGAGGAAATAATCAAGGTAGAGGACAACCTCAAAACAGAAGTCAAAGTAGAGGCAGAGGATAGTCTCGAGGAAGAGGAAGAGACTTAAGTCAAATTGTGTGTTGAATATGTCACAAAGTTGGACGTTATGTTGAAGATTGTTAAACATCTATTGATAAAATCCCCAAGTTTCATCAGCACTCAGCACAAGTTGCAAATGATCAAGATGATGATGGTTCAGAATATGTCTTTACTTCTTTGTCAGCATTACAACTTTCCTTCCATCTTAAAAGTTATTATGAAGATGCTTGGATCTTGGATTCAGGGGCAACTCAACACATGACTTGTCCACATGACTTCTTTAGGAATTTTCAAGATTGCCAACTTAATTCCATCTCTCTTGCAGATGATACAAAACATAGTCCTTATGGAAAAGGTGCAGTTAAAGTTTCTATCCCTGGAATTGGAGAAAAAATGATTTCAAATCTATGGTATGTGCCAACCTTTAAGAAAATTTGTTATCTTTAGTCATGATTCTAAAAGCAGGACATCAGGTAGTTATTGAAGATGGCTTAGTTAAGATTAATTCAATGAAACAGAGCTCGCAAAATGTGATGATAGGTTATGAAGATGCAAAATTGTTAAGGATGAAAGGGACAATTATTCCAAGGCATTTTGACTTTGGAGGGGTAGTTACTGCAAGAATTTAACCTATACGATTGTGGCATGTAAGATATGGACATTTAAATTTTGATAGTCCTTCTCAATTGCAAATCCAAGGGATGATTAAGGGACTTCCAACTTTCAAAAAGGAAAATACAAAATGTGAAGCTTGTATTTATGGAAAACAAAGTCGAGAAAGTTTTCCAACAAGTTCATGGCATGCAAATAGGCTGCTGCAACTAGTTCATAGTGATCTTTGTGAACCACTACAAACTTCATTCGGTGGTTGCAAATATCTCTTACTATTCATTGATGATTTCAGTAGAATTACTTGGGTTTATTTCTTGAAGAAAAAGTCAGAAGCATTTGAAAAGTTTAAAATTTTTCGCCAACTTGTTGAAAATGAAGTCAAAGAAAAGATAGGCACTCTCAGGACATATAATGGGGGAGAATTCACTTCAAATGAATTCAAAACTTATTACAAATATAATGGCATAAGAAGATATCTTACAAATGTTTACACCCCACAACAAAATGGAGTAGTAGAAAGAATGAATCTCACCTTCTTAGGAATGGCAAGATCTATGTTAACATTCAAAAGGTTAAGTCCAACATATTGGGCATAAGCAATTCATACAGCTGTCTACTTAAGAAATGGATCTCCAATTGCTTCTTTAGATGGAATCACACCTTATGAAGCTTGGATTGGTTTCAGACCTCGACTTAAACATCTTAGAGTTTTAATATCAGTATGTTATGCCTTAGTTCTGAAAGAAAAATGAACTAAGCTTGACTTAAGAAGTTTGAAATGCATAATGATTGGATATTATGATGAGAACAAAGGGTACGGCATTTTGACTAATCGAAAATTTATTATGAGCAGGGATGTAATTTTTTATGAAATAGAGAGTAAGAGTGCTGAAGAAATAAAAAGTCTTATTCAAAAGTTAGAAACTAAAGGAAGTCAAAGAAAAGGAAATATGGAAAGTCAACCAAATTCACCAAATTGGTATGAACTTGATTTTCCTTCATCTGGAGATGATTCATCCAGTGTGTCTACTTCAACAACACCATCTGGATCTTCTAGTAGTTCATGTGCATCTCCAAGCAGCAACAGATCTTTAGATAGTGATTCTCCACCTCCAGAATCTTAAACTGATCAACAAACATCCATTTAAATTAATCATGTTTACAATGATGGAGACTTTTCAGAATCTCAAACAAGTGAGCATCAACTACCAAAATGGGCAGTTCAACTTTTGAAAAATGTAAGGTCTGACGAGCAGAATAAAACAGGAACAAGGAAGTCACATAGAAGTGAAGGAAATTTTTCCTTGTTAGAAAATGATTTTACTGAACCCTCCATATACAACGAAGCAGTAAAACATAATGAATGGCAACAAGCTATGATTGAAGAATATCGAGCAATAATTGATAACGACACCTGGAAACTTGTTGATTGTCCTCAAAATGTTAAACCCATAGGATGAAAATGGATTTACAGAATTAAGTACAACCAAAAGGGAGAACTTGAAAAGTATAAAGCAATATTTGTGGCTAAAGGTTTTGTTGAGCAGGAAGGCATTGATTATTAGGAAACTTTTGCTCCTACAGCTAAATGGAACACCATATGATTAACACTTGCATTGGCCACTTAGAAAGGATGGAAAGTTCATCAAATGGATGTAAAAAGTGTTTTTCTCAACGGGGATTTATAGGAAGAAGTATATATGAAACAACCACCAGGTTTTGAAATTGAAGGGTAGGAACACAAAGTCTGCAAATTGATCAAGGATTTATATTGGTTAAAACAAGATCCCCGAGCCTGGTATGGAAAATTGGATGAATACCTTAGGAAAGTTGGTTTTCAACGAAGTGAATCTGATGATACTTTGTATGTGCATCAATAGAGTAAATATCTGGTGATTCTTGTTATGTATGTAGATGATTTGATCATTACTGGAAACAATGATGATCATATTACACAGGTGAAAATAGAGTTACATGCAGGTTTTAAGATGGCAGGTTTGGTATTACTTCACTACTATATTGGAGTTGAAGTCTTCCAACGTCCATATGATATTTTCATTTCTCAGAGTGAGTATGGAGAAGAGGTTCTTTAGCAATTTGGAATGGAGGATTGCAAGCCCATTCTTACCCCCATGGAGCAAAAATTGAAACTTTCAAAATTTGAAGGGGGGGAAATGGTGGACAACACTACTTATAGACAATTGATTTGGTAGCTTGATTTATTTGACAAACACTCACCCTTATCTATCTTATGCAGCCAGTATTCTTTCATGTTTTAATGTAAGAACCATGAGACAGCCACTGGAATGCATCCAAAACAATTCTTTGATATATCCAAGAAACAAAAGATTTTGGTCTTATTTACACAATGACTAAAAACTTAGTACTTGGAGGATTTTCAGATGTCGACTTTGCTGGAAGTATTGATGATCGAGCATCAAGATCAGGTTATTTGACAATGACAATGTCTTGGAGTTGTAAGAAACAAGCTACAATGGCCACTTCTTTAGCAAAAGTAGAGTACATTTCAGCATGGGAAGCAGCATGTGAAATTGTTTGATTGCATCGAATTTTGTAGGACTTGGGCATTTCTCAGCTAGAAGCTATGTCATTATTCATTGACAGCCAATCAGCCATTAAGCTTGTCGAGAACCCAGTTTTTCATTCAAATACAAAGCATGTGGACACCAAGTATCATCATATCAGATCTCTCATTGGCAAGGATGTCCTCAAGCCAATTTATTGTCCTTCAGAAGATCAGATCTCTAACTTTTTCACGTAACGTCTTCATAGAATAAAATTTACTAAGTTTAGGGATGAACTTGGTATCTATTGTAACGTATCTTTGGATCATAAGGGGGAATGTTGGGTGATCCAAAAATAAAATATTATCATGGGTTATAAAGTTAGAATAAAATAATTATTAATTTAATATTTTAAATTAATAATTATTAATCTAGAATATTTAATTCTTAAATGTAGACATTTAGAATTAGAATATTGTTGTAAAAGGTATGACTCTACAAATGTGTCATATCTTAAGCTCTAATTTAGGAGAATTGTTAGTAAGTTGTTTAAATAGATTTTGTTGTAAATGGACACTTGTTATTTTGTAAGTGATCCATAATTAGAGGTAGTTAAGATGTTGAGCTTATAAATAGCTCATTGGAAGAGTGTTTTGTTGTTTGGGTGTAAACTTTTGTAAAATTATAGATGTAATTTATTTTCTTACTAATAAAATTACATTCCTGAGGACACTTCAGCCATTACTATGCAATGAATGATGGATCTTTGCTTCTGGTGGGTGGCCTAGGTTATGAGAAGGACTTGAGTGATGGAGTTTTGAGGAGGTGATATGCATCAATGCATGGGAACGATGTTTTATTTCCTCTTATGGTGATTCGGGGTGAGGTGGTGTGCTGGAAGAAAGGGTACATTTCCATTTTTGGATCGTTGGTCCCCACTACCACCTCACCATTTCCCACTCCTCGTAATCAGCTCCCACCTTGTAGATCCATAGTTTAACCATTTTTTGTCCTACTCCTTCTTTGCCTCTGAGTTGACTACAGCCACGTGTGAGAGGACATCCTGTTGTGCATTTTCTGACTAAATGAAGGTGGCCAAGTTAACTTGCCACCTTTTCACTTATAAACCAAATATCTCATAACCTTTAAAATTTTTGACTATGTGATGCATATGAGAGAGTGATCAGGATACTTACCTGTGGCTTCAATGCTATGTTGTAGCTGTTAAAGACCAGAGGTGTTTTTATGTATATTTCTTGCATGCCATTCTTCTTCCTCCTCTTGCTGTCTACAAATAGCTCTCTATTTTTGCTATTATCTATGGTTGAAGATCTGATGCGGCTGCTTTGGAGCTCCTAGATCATCATGGTGAAGACATGTTGCTGGTGTGAATGGTATTCTGTCAGGTAGGCTGCTACAAGATTTCCTACAGGATGTCTTGTAGCTACTTCTCACTCAGAATTCTTTAATCATTTTGTTTTTTGGGGCTGTGAGGATGGTGACATGGTGTTATGAAACCAGCTCACAAAAAGATAGAAAAGATAGATCAACACCTTAGAAATAAGCCTTTTTGAGGGGGAAACCTCCTTTACATTACACAAATGAGAAATTCTTCGATGATCCAAATGACAAGACCTCCTTTTTATATATAGGAGTCTAAGGGGTCATAATATAATCAATGTCGGCATAACAATAATAATTTAAGGGCACAATAATAATAATAGTGGGCTTCTATGGGGCAAAACAATAACAATATGGGGACTACATGGGCACAACAATATAGAAAGGGGATTATACTAATAACAATAAGGGGTTACACTAGTAGTATAGGGACCTAACATGCCCCTCTCCTTCAAAAAGTGTTGTCCTTAATGCTTGAGTAGTTCTTGAAGCTTCTATATAAATTCTTGTCCTCCCATGTGGAATCTTCGGTGGGTAAGTTCTTCCACTTGATGAGATACTTTGAAATTAATCTATTTTGTAGCTGTTGACTTCTTAGTTCTGTGATTGCCTCAGGTTCCAATATGATTTTTCCTTCCTTGTCAAGTTCTCGCAATACTGTTTGAATTGGGATCTTCTATAACTTTTGAATGAGGTCCCACTCCTTTGGGCATATGGATATCTATAAGGCCTGATATTTGGAGGAACGCTTCTTGGAATCAAATGAATAGCATGATCATGATCACGAATAGGTGGGAGGCCTTTGGGAGTGCCAAATACCTTGGAATGATAGTGCAAAACGTTTTGGAGATCTAGGGAAATACATGATTTCAATGTGGGATCCTCTAGTGGACATAATTTGCAATTATGCCCCATTTTTATTTATTTAGAAGCCTTTTCATGTTGTTAGAGTTGATTATCTTTCCTAGTTTCCCTTCAATACCTCTAAATTCAATTTCCTTTCTTCCCAAAAAAAGTTCAAGAAAAGTTCTTGAAAATTAAATGCTATGTACCCAAAGGTTGTAGCCATTGTAATCCTAGTAAAACATCAGCACCACCCATTGTAATGGAAAGCATTGGGCCATTCAATACATATTCTCCAATGGATAGCTTGATATTATGGCACTTTCCAATGCAATTTATGGTTCCTCCACTTGCAACCATCACTTTACACTCTCGTGCTGGATATAGGAAGCAATTCAATTCCTTGGCTATCGTACAATGAAAAAAATTATGGGTATTGCCCAAGTCAATGAACACTATTACCTTTGTATTCTTGATATGTCCTTTTATCTTGATAGTTTGAGGAGTGGTAATTTCTTCCAATGCATTACAAGATATGGTCGGGTTCATTTCTTGATGCTCGATGTGATCTTTCACTTCTTGAAAATTTTTCTTCTTGATGTGCCATTATATATTGATATTTTGAGGAGTGGTAATTCTGGCAATGCATTGCAAGATATGGTCGGATTCATTTCTTCTTTCTCGATGTGATATTTCACTTATTGAACCTTTTTCTTTTTGATATGGCCTTCTATCTTAAGAGTTTAAGGAGTGGCAATTATTTCCAATGCTCTACAACATATGGTTAGATTCATTTCTTCCTTCTATGGGGTGGGTTCCTGGTGTATATCCTCTTCTTTTGATGTTTCTTAATCATTTTCTTCCTCCTCCTCATAATCTATGTAAAATAATTTCTTCTCAGCACACTTATGACCTTTAGTGTATTTGCTATCACAATTGTAACAAAACCCTTTTTAACTTTTTTCTTCCAATTGTTGTGGTTTAAACATTGTAGGTTGTGGAAGTCTAGGAGAAAAAACACTTCCATAATTATAGTCATGAGTGGTAGGATTCCTTGTTTCCATAATTTCTCTTTCAATTTTTCTTGCCAACCTGAACGCCTACTCCAATGAACCTAGTTTCCAAAGACGAACCTCATGTTCAATGTTATCCTTTAAAGTCCCTATGAAGACATCAACCATTTTATTCTCTGGAATATCATTTACCCTTATATTCAATTTTTGGAAGTCCTCAATGTGCTCTGCCATTGAACCCTTTTCTTTGAGATTTATCAATTTGCTAGAGAAGGTGTTTCTCTTTGTATCTTCATAATGTGCTATCATTTCCTTCGTGAAAATTGACCACGTGACAAGAAAGCCCTTTATACCATAAAAATTGACTTCTTCCTAAATAATTAGATGCAATAGGTACCTGTAACAGTGGTACACCATGTAGATCAAAATATTTATCCATATGTAGTATTCAATTTACCGGATCCTTGCCATCAAACTTCCTCATCTTGATTTTCTTGATTTTAGGAGCTCGATCTTGAAATGACTATAACTCTGTAATTTTGGATCTTTAAGTTCTACAAGTTTGGTTTATAATAGCCCTCTAAGTCCTCTTTCTAACTCCACAATTCTTATCATAATTGGATTCCTGAAGAATGATTTATTCCCAATCTCCTGGGATGACCTAATTATAGACTAGTTCGGTAGAGTGAACTTGAATGGCATTCCACGTGTCACTGTTTCAATCTTAGGTTTTGAAAAATATACTAAAACAAAAATGAAATCCGTTTTATTTTTGTAACTTCTTACGAAATTTCAATCTGATGCTCAGAGAGAAAGTTATGACAATTTTCCCAGGGTCACCTGTTTAGGATGTAATTCAGGATTCTGCAAAAACACTAAATTTCTCAGAACATATATCTGAAAATATAGCTATACAAGATCTAAAATTTCGACCTGAGGTTTAGAGAGATTTCTTCTCAAATGGGTTTTTGTTTTTGGTTCTCAAACTTAGTCGAGAAAAATTTATAGCGACAATTTCACGATGGCCTATTTTAGATGAAATTTTGGAGCTTGCAAAAAACCCTAACTTGCTACGATCATATATCCTAAGATATAGCGATATAAGATCTGAAATTAGAATGCAAGGTCCAACGAGACTTCCTCTCAAATGGGTTTTTTGTTAAGCTTCTAAAACATCACAGAAAAAAAGTTATAGCAAAAATTCTATGATGACATGTTTGGAGCAGTGAAACCCTAGAATCGAAAGCTTTGATACCAAGTGTTATGAAACCAACTCACAAAAGGATAGAAATTATAGATCAACGCCTTAGAAATAAGCCTCTTCAAGGGGGCAACCTCCTTTACATTACAAAAATGAACAATTCTTGGATGATCCAAATGACAAGACCTCCTTTCTATATATAGGAGTCTAAGGGGTCATAATATAATCAGAGCCGACATAAAAAAAATAATGTAAGGGCATAATAATAACAATAGTGGGCTTTTATGGGGAAAACTAATAACAATATGGGGATTACATGGGCACAACAATATAATAAGGGGGTTGTACTAATAACAATAAGGGGTTACACTAGTATTATAGGGACCAAACACATGGATGGAAAGAAGGAGTGGAAGTGTGGAGAGAAAAGGATACTAAGGTGATTCTCTTTACTCCTCTCTGTTTCCTTTTTTTTCTTTGAAGACTTGAAAAGACTGTTGAAAATTATATTCTTATTTTTTATTTATTTTTGTTCTGAATGGTGAGTGCAGGGATGATGATGGTGGATGAGGTGAGGTGCTATATCATGAATAGGGTGAATTTTAGGGACCTAAAAAGTCCATCATTTGCCTTCGGATTGCTTCCTATAGGATTTATGGGTCACTGTAATTCCTACAGGATCATCTTGTAGGTTTTCAGGGGATCGTGTAGAAAATAGAGTCTTTGTATAGATCAAAGCAATGGAGTGGAAAAATGAATATGTGAGTGGCAGGGGTCTCCTTGGTATCCTCTTTTGCTCCTTAACTACTCTTCTCACCCACTTGGAAATGGAAATTTCATGACAATTATATATATAATATATATATATATATATATATATAAATATATATAAATATATATATATAATATAATATATATATATATATATATATATATATATAAATATATATATATATATATATATATTTGAAGAACAACTAGGCTACCTCAAAGAGGTTTTTACCTAGGGATCCTCTTATTCTTTTTTGCTTTTTGTTTTTTTTTCTCTTTTTTTTGTCATCACTGGGCTCCCTCAAGAGGTTTTCAACTCAAATATGGGACTCAGGTGTGTCATGGAGCTTTTCACTTGAGTCCTTATTCTTTTTTTTATGTTTTCTCAATGATTTGATGAGGGAAGAGCTGGAACTTATTCCATTATCATCATTGTTTTATTCATATTATCAACGAACTCTTGTTTTGATAAAGGTCTCTTGTACATTTTCAATCGTTCTCCATTAACAAGAAAATGAATGACTTCTTCATCTATGGTTCTGATTTGCACTGAACCATTATCATGGCATCTTTCCACAACATAAGGTCTAAGCCATCTTGTCTTTAACCTGCCCTTGAAGTCTTTATATCTAGAATCATATAACAATGCCTAATCACCTTCCTAAAATTGCTTCTCCTTAATAGTTTTATCATGCGAGATCTTCCTCTGAATTTGAACTACCTGTGTATGTAGGAGGGTCTGCATTTGGAATTCATCCAAACCATTCAATTGTGACAATCACTCTTTTTGTGCACTACAGAGATCCAAATCAAGTTGGGCTGCCATCCTTAATGTCCTATATTCAAATTCATGGACAGCAAGGCCTTTCCCATAGACCAGCTCATAGGTTGTGAATCCAGTGGTGGTCTTTCATGCGGTATTATAGGCCCAAGTGGCCTCAACTAGCCTTTCTACCCAATCCTTCCTACTATTGCTCACCACCTTGGTTAAGAAGTTCTCCAGTACTCTATTGGTCACCTCCACTTGTCCATTAGCTTGTGGATGATAGGGAGTGGAGGTCATATGCTTGATCTTGTGATTGCTGAGCAGGTCTTCAATCATGTTGGATGTAAACTGGCTACCTTGGTCTATGATCAGCTCTCTAGGGTACCTAAATTTGTAGAATACATTCTCCGTTAGGAACTCAGCCACCTTCTCTTCTGTTGCTACCTTAATTTCCTTGGTTTCAGCCTACTTAGTCAAATAATCAATGCACATAATAATGTATTTTTTTTCTTTGAAGGAGGGACAATAAGCCCAATGAAGTCCATGCCCCACTTTTCAAATGGCTTGAAAGTCACATGAGTTTGTAGAGGCATTTCATCTCTTGGAATAGACCTTCCCATCCTCTAGAACTGATCACATTGACTAGTGTATTTTTTCACATCCTGATGAAGAGTAGGCCAATAATAGCCTACTTGTAATACTTTGAATGTTGTCATGTTTACTGCAATGTGGCCTCTAGACGGCCCATCATGACAGGTCAGAAGGATGTCAAAGATTTCCTCTTCCCTCACACACCTTCTCAAGATTTGATTTGGGCCAAGTTTGGAAAGATTGCCCCCAATTAAAATGAAGGAGGTGCTTTTCCTGACTATCTTGCTCTTTTCTTTGGAGGACAAGTTTGGTGGGAATTGTGCTGATATCAAATACTTTGCTATATCAGCAAACCATGGAGAGAGAACTGAAATAGCGAATAATTTCTCATTTCGTAACTGGTCATCCACCATTCCTTCTTCACCTACAGGCAAATTTACCCTAGATAAAAAGTCCGTAGCAACATTTCCTTACCAGGCTTATAACCAATGGTTAGATCAAATTGCTGTAATAAAAGTAACCATCTTATAATTTGAGCATTCACATCTTGTTTGTTCATTAAATATTTGATTGCGGCATGGTTAGTATGCACAAATGTTTGATATCCTATAATGTAATGCTTGAATTTGTTTGATGAATGAACAATAGGCAGGAGTTCCCTTTCCGTCACTGTATAATTTAGTTCAACCTTTGATAAGTTCTTACTGATAAAATAGATAGCATAAGGCAATTTTTCATCTATCTGACCAAGGGATGCCCCTATGGCTTTGTGTGAGGCATCAACATGAATATGAAAGGGGAGTTCCTAGTTTGGGCCTTGGAGATTTGATGCAGTGGTTAACTTATCCTTTGCGATGTCTAAGGCCTCTTGACAGCTTTTTGACCATATAAACTCAGAATCTTTCACCGAAAAACCAAATAAACGAGAGGCCAACTTGCTGAAGTCCTTTATGAACCTTTGGTAGTATCCAACAACCTTAGGAAACCTTTGACATCTCTCTGCTTTTGAGGAGGTGGGACCCTTTGGATGATAGCTATTTTATTTGGGTCCACCTGCATTCTTTGCTAGTATATTGAATGACTTAGCATGGTCCCTGCAGTCATTAAGAATTGAGATTTTTCAGGACTGAGAGACAAGTTCATTTCAATGCATTTGTGTAGTACTTTGCCTAGGTTAGATAGGGTTTCATAAAAATCACAGCCATAAGGTGTAAAATCACCCATATAAATCTCCATTTCATCATGGCATAATTTCGCGAAACTACTCAAGACTTCTCTCTAAAAAATGGCAACAGCATTGCATAGGCCAAAACAAAGGACCTGATACGCAAAAGTGCCCTGCGGACAGGTGAATGTGGTCTTATCCTAGTCTTTCGGGAAGATCTGGATTTGGTTGTATCCACTGAATCCATCTAGGAAAGAGAAAAACCTTTTCCCTCCCAGGCCATCAAATACTTGGTCAATGAAGGGTAGAGTAAAATGATCCTTCTTTGTGGCTTTTTTCAACTCATGTAATCGACACAAATCCTCCATTTACCATTTTTCTTGGGAACTAACACTAAAGGAGAGACCCAGTCATTGTCGGAGAGAGGGTAAATGAATCTTTCATCTAACAGTTTTTACAGTTCTTCTTTGACTATATCTTTAAGGGATAGATTCATCCTCCTTTGTGGTTTCTAGATTGCCCTGCAACCTTCTTTGATGTATATATGGTGAGTACACACTGAGGGGTGTACTCCCTTCATTTCCTTGTAACTCCAAGCAAAGGCTTCTATATTTTCCTTTAACATGTTGCATAGCTTCTCCTCTTCGAGAGCAGAAAGAGATGGATTGATTTTCAAGGTTCTCTTTGGGCTGAATTCGATGGTTTTGACATGCAGTGGGTTGGAATTGGCCAAGCATAAGTCAAATGGATGATTTTCTGGGTTTCCTTTACTGCTTCTTCTAAAGGTAATGAACCAGGAGTTGGACTTTGGAGCAGGTGTTCAATCAAGTCATCCTTATCTTATTGTCCTCCTCCCATTATTGCTTCCAAAGTATAAAGTTGGGTGGAATAAACTTCATCCTCTTCCTCCTCCTCCAGCCATACATGTAAATCATGCTCTAGAAAAGGTTAAGCAGGAGGGTATAGGACTAACTTCTTGGACATATGCCCATTATTGATGGTCATATTCCGAACTCTATAGCTAATGTAAGCATCGCTAGTTGCCACCATGGCCTCCCAAGGGGGAGAGGATAACCAGTAGGCTTAGCCTTAGGCTAGTGAACTATGAAATCTACAAGGTACTCCTAGGAGTTAATGGAGACCATCACATCCTCCAAAATTCCCTCAGGGGTTACTGTGGAACGGTTTGCAAGTTGCAGAACTGTTGTGGTCTTCCTCAATGACCCTTGGAGGTTGAGCTTGAGAATGGTGTCCTTGGTCATCACATTAATGGCAGCCCCAAGATTGATTAGAGTGTGTGGGACAATGGTGCCATTGATTTTCACATCTACTACAGGGCTTCCATGGTCCAAATACTTTGGACAAATTACCTACCCCAACATTAAGTCAGACAACTACCCAATGAAATTAATGGTAGGGGCATCCCTTCTTCGCCTCCCTGGATGCTTGAAGAATTTCTCCTTAATCAACTTATTGTAAAAGGGAACATATTTTATTGCCTGGAGAAGGGGGATCTTTACACACATATTTTTCAATTCTCCCAGAATTTCAGTCTCTTCTGGGGTAGGTTGGAGTGGTTTGACTAATCTCTCAGAAAAGGGTGGATTTACATTAAGGTTTCTTTTCTCCCTTTCTTCTTTAACCTCCCTAGGTGGAGGGGGAGGTTGGTTAGTTAGGAGAACTCTCCTAGATCTCAGGTTAATCTCCTAGATTTCCATAACATACGATGGATATGATGTCTCTCTATTGTATACTTGTTGAGCTTGCCTATTGTTTAGGTTTGAATTTGGCTGGACTTACTTCTAGGGTTGCTTGGGTGGAGTAGAGTGTAAGAGTTGTGCTTGGGTAGGTGGTGGAGGCAATAGAGCTAGAGCATTATTGTATTGGGGCCTCAACCCCTGGGGTGGTGTAATCCACTAAGGTTGTGGTGGAGCAAAAGGTTGAAATGATTGGCTAGCTGGCTGGGAATGATACTGAAATGCATAGGACCAAGGAGGGGGTGTAGACCAGGAGGGATGAATAGGGGGTCCCCAAGAAGGTATAGTTGTGGTTTGGTTGGGGTTGTAATATGCATGGGATGACCCATAGATGCCCTGTTGGTATGGTCTAGGCCCATGAGGTCACCTTTGGTTAATGTAGCAAAGCTGCTCAGTGACCACTTCAGTTGATATACAACTTTGAGTTTGGGGAAGGAAGGGCACTTATCTGTGGAGTGGTTTTCTTCATAGACCGAGAAAATTTCAATAGATTTCAATGGACAGTCAATCCTAGGATGCCTCTTGGTGCATCTAGGATAAAAGATGGCCAAGGTTCTCTTTGCTTCCTCCTGCTTCATTTTAATGTTCATGATGTCCATTTGCAAGGAAAGGTTTGCAGCATCTCACTTTTGAAATCTTCCAGCATGTTTCCAATTTCATCCTTGATGGATGAGTTGGAAGATGATGTACTGGCTATAACTTGACTACCCCTACCCTTTTTCCTAGTTGGCCTAGAATGGTTTGTAAATACAATCTTGATATCCTCATAGGGTAATTGGTAGATATCTCCTCCTGCTAAAAAATGTAAGGTATCCAGAAGATCTTCTCTTACTCCCCTAAGCAGGAGTAGCTTTAGCAAATTAGGGTCAAGTGTGCACCTAGCCCTTTTGTAACTGAGCTAAAATCTTTCTTTGTAGTCTTCTACGGATTCATCCTGGCCTATGATCATCCTGAAAATTTCCTCTTTAGTATCCTTTGACCAACAGTAGTCCCGATATTTGTTGTTAAAGGGCTTCTGCATCTGAGCCCAAGTTGTGATGCTATTTCTAGGTAAACCCATGAACCAACGCAATGCTCCCTCCTTGAGGGTAGATGGAAATAGTTTTAACTTTTGTATTCTTTTTAAACTTGGAAAGTAATTGCATAATTGAAATTGTTGATTGAATGTAAATTACTTATAGAATGAAAAATATACTTGCTAAATTGAAATCCTACCTGCAGAATGGAAAGGAAAGTATATAATGCAAAATGAAAGAAAGGAAACAACTAGATTACTTTTGTAGAAATAAACTAATGGAAAAATATTGAAGACAAGAAGTAGAAGAAACAAAACCAGTAACCAAATTTTGCTCAGACACCTCCCCGACAATGGTGCCAAAAGGTGATGAGTGCCAGTAGTGTAGCAAGGATGTTGTAACTCCTGGGCTACCAGCTTTACTTATCAACTCGGGTTTTGTACAAACTTGGAGGTGACAATGTTGTATGCACAAGTAAAAGTGATGGTTATACTTGTTGTCACTACTCAATTGGCGAGAGACCACTGAGGTTCCATGCTAGACTTCTATAGAGTAATAATAAGCTTGATGCTTTGATGAAAGAAGGGAAGATCTACTCTAAGATAGTTACTCTACTGCAGTAATGGAAAAAGCTAACATGTAATGCTAAACCATAGCATACCCTAATTAACCATTTAAGAAGCTATGCTAAGAAAAATTGCTAAATCAACAATAAACAAAAGCCACTATCTAAGTTGCAGAAGTAAAAAGCATCAAACCATACTAATGTGCAAGCAAAGAAACTAAACTAAATATGTTTTCACTTTTTTGGTTTTTTTAGGCAAAATCAAGTATGCAAGCTAATTGCTCTTGTGGATGTGGTAGGTCGATGTAAGGTGTTTGAGGATGGCTAGAAGGTTTATGAAGTGGCTGGATGGTGTGGAGGGATTCTAGGATGCTTTTTGTGGCTTCCTAGAGGTTTCCCATCAATTCGGCCTCAAAACGAGCCGTTTTAGGAAAACCTACAGGATGTACTAGAAACCTACATGATGATCCTGTAGGAATTACAGGAAACCTAAAAGATATAGTTGAGAGCTAATTGTGAGCTCTTAGAGGTGTTGGGAAGCTTAGGAAAGGTGTGTTATGGGTGGAATTGAGTTTTAGAAGGTATAGGAGCACTCAGGAGTCAATATGCAAGATAAGAGATGGCTAGATTTGCTTAATGTGTTTAGGAGAATTTCAATGAAAAATGATGAAAAACTAGTGAGGGTGATGGTGAAACAAGGGATGGATAAGGTGGATGAAGTGGAAGGTGGCTACTGGTTATGAACTCTTGGTCTCCTCCTAAAGTACCTACTTTGCATAAAACATGTGTGTGTTACAAAAAGAACTACGCAACAAGATACATTTTCATAAACTAGAAAAGCATGAATCAACTGCCTATATTATGCATGAAGAAAGTTGTTGAAGGGAATGAAACCATGAGTGATATCTTATTGTAGAAATGGAGATGGAAATAGATGACAATGAGATCTGCCTCGCAACATTAACCAACTATTGAATTAAAGACAACAAACTCCAAAGCTCATAAAAGAACTAGAAATCTGGGTTTTGGGGGCTGTTGAAGGGTCCCTTCCTTGAGTCATGGTCCCAGAGGGAGGAAGTCAGGCCAAGACACCTGCTAACAACCTTATGTTGATCCTTTTTCTCCTTTCTAACCTGCTACTTGAAAGAAGGCACAAATGGAAGCAAACTATCACACAACCAATCTAATATACACTCCTTGTAATGGAAATGCATCTACTAAGCAAATTAACAATTAAGTTGTGAATCTACACTAAGCATACATGTACAATAAAGAGGATCCTTGGCTACTAGGGTTGGGCCCTAACCCAAGAGCTTCAAACCTCTATGTTAACTCAGTGCTGGCTCAAAAGAAAACTCATTCTTATTACCAAAATAGCAGATTACATCAAAAGAACTATCCCAAGTCTTGCAGCTTGAAAATAGAGTAGAGTTTTACAATGAAAATCCAAATCCTATTGAGGTCCTATGCCTCTCAAATTATGCATCTAAAGTCTCCGACGACTTCCTTAAAATTAGGGAGGCTCGGTTCTCAAACTCAAGATAAACCAGTGCGTTGTATTTCAGTTGCTCGGCTGCCTTCTAGTCCTCATGATTTGGTTGTTTGCAATCTGAGCTGATGGAGGAATATTTGAATGGAGGGGTAGTAAATGAGGATGATTTACCTCCTATAATCCCTCTCCCTTGTACCATTCAAGTTGTGACCTTGGTCTTTGCCAAAATTCCTTTCTTTTCTCCATTAATCCTACATTAAATGCACGTTAGACCATAAAGCAAAATATCCAACTCTAACTCATATCATAAACAAAATATAATCAAAAGTATGTAATAAGTTATGAGAATAGTTGGTTTGACTAGGCTTGGAGGTGAATCAAGGCCCATATAATTACCCAATGATGAGGCTCATCAGAAACCTTGTTACAATGTTACGTTACAACCACTTTATATAATAATATAAGAATGGTCAATAATGGTCAAGGATGTTTGTTTTAGGGTTTATAATTTTATCTTCGGGTTTATATACCTCGGGCTTATAATATTAACTACTCGGGTTTAATATTATTCCCTTGGGTTTATAATCCCTTTAGTTTTTATTATTAATCCTTTTTCTTTGTTAATGTCTTTGATTTATAATAACAATCATGGTCAACCATGGTTAACCATGGTCAATCATTGTTATCATTGTTCAAACATGGTCAACCATCGTCAATTATGGTCAACTACGCTGCAACACCACATTGTGACATGGATTGTCTCGATATGAAGATAAACCATGATAAATCATGGTCCAACATCAAATTGTTGGAATGATTGTCTCAATATGAAAATGAAGCATGGTCAATCATGGTCAACTATAGCCAATAACCATGATCAAATTATGCAAAAAAAATCTCAATATGGAAAACAACCATGGTCAACCATGGTCAAACATGGTCTAACATCTCATTGTTCCAAAGATTGTCTTCATATGGAAATAACTCATGGTCAACCATGGTTCAGCGTTATATTATCACAAATATTGTCTCAACATGAAAATCATCCATGGTCAAACATGTTTATTTTATGGTTTACAATATTTATCTTAGGGTTTATATACCTTGGGTTTATAATATTAATGCCTTGGGTGTAAGATTCCTCCCTTCAGATTATAATCCTTTGGGGTTTTAGTATTAATCACTTGGGTTTATAAGATTAATCCCTTGAGTTTATTAATCTATAGGTTCATATTTCTAAGGAATAATATTGTTCATAGGGTTTATGATATTAATTCATGGTTTAATATCAATCTCTTTGGTTTATAATCATGGTCAACCATCGTCAACCATGATCAATCATGGTCAACCATGATCCATTGTCACATTGTGATAAATATTGTCTCAATATCAAAATAAACCATGGTAAACCATGTTAAATCATGGTCATTCATGATCAACCATACTTAATCATGGTCCAATGTTACATTGTGACAAATATTGCCTCAATATGAAAATCAGTCATGGTCAACCATGATAAACTAGGGTCTAATGTCGCATTGTTACAAAGATTCTCTCAATACAAAAATCAACCATGGTCAATGATGAGTCTCATTATCGAGTAATTATATGGGCCTTAATTTTCCTTAATTCATCTCCTATCTTAGTCAAACCAACTATTCTAACAAATTAATGCATCCTTTTGATTATATTTTTCTTATGGGTTGAGTTAGAGTTGGATATTTTGCTTTGTGCTCTAATGTGCATGTAATCTAGGAATAAAGGATCAAAGAAAGGGAAATGCAGGGATAAAAGTTAAAAACAAGGAACTATGGTAAAAGACCTTGGTAAGTATTGGATGAGAGAAGGGGGAGGAATTACAGGAGGTAAATCCTCCTCATTTACTACCCATCCATTTGAGTATCCCTCCATCAGGTAAAAGTACACATAGCCAAATCAAGAGTACTAAAAGACAGCCAAGCAAGGTGAAGTGCAAGCAGCCTCCCTACCAGAAGGCCAAGCTAATGAGAGTGAAAGGACAAGTGGCCATTAAGTTGGGAGCTGTACCTCCCTAATTTTGAGGGAAGTCATTGAGAATTTAGATGTATGAATAGAGAGGCCTAGGACCTCATTTTTTTTAGGCAGTTAACCAATAGTCAGTCAGTCAATTAGGAAGTATTTAGACCTTTTGACTTGTAACAATTTGATGTAATACAGTGTTCTTTGATAATGAAGGTGAGTTTTGATTTGAGCCAACACTGAGTTAAATCAGAGGGTTGAAGCTCTTGTGTTAGGGCCCAACCCTAGCCGCCAAATCTCCTCTTTCTTGTATTGTATTCTAGCATAGAATACCGCTTTCTGTTCATTAACTTAAGCATTTCATTTCCATTACAGCAGTAGCATAGAGGCATGTTTTGACTGTTCATTTGGTTAAATAGATGCATTTCCATGAGAGTGGTTCAGCATAGATTTCTGGTTTCCTACTTGTTGACTTAAGTAGTTCCCTGTTTCCTGTTCATTTGCTTGAATAGTTGCAGTCCATTATAGCAGGGTTGAATAGAGTAGTTGTGTTTTAGTTTGTTCCATTTATGCTTTCATTTAATCTATAGGTTGGAAAAGAAAAGATCCATGAGGATGCTCACAGGTGTCTCGGCCTCACCTCCTCCCTATGGGACCATGGTGTGAGGAAAAAACCCTACAGCAACCCCAAAAACACAAGGTTTTGGTTTTCATAGGGTTTGTCATTTAATGCAATCATGTGGTTCATCGTATCGTTGCTTGGTTCATTTCATGATCATTCACGCATTTCCAGGTCATTTCTCCCTTCACCCTCTACTTAATACATCACTCATATTGTCATTCTCCTTCAGCCTGAAATGCTTACACAGGAGCAGATAATTCATGTTTAAATAGTTATACCGGTAAAACACCTTTCACAAGCCAAATTGTCCCATCACCACTCAAATCCACTTTTCGCGTTTCACTTTTTTTTCCCTTTAAATCCCCACTGTCGATCTGCCTTTTCTAGGTCCGATGGTTATCGCGCACTCGCTCAACAACCTACTCATTCACATCTCTGTTGTAGATCTGCTTTGCTAGATCCGACGGCCTTCGCGCCATATCGCGTGGATTTTTGTCCGAACGTTATTCACCCGAGAGCACAAGAGATGGGTGGTTTCCTCGTTATATGTGTCAGACAGGGAGGATAATCATGTGAATTTTCAAAATACCATTTACGTCTTTGAGGGTGCACGAGATACGCCTTACCACTTTCCAAAATTGCTCGTCATTTCTGCATTTTTCTTTTTGCGCTCCAATCTCCACCATTGATTTTCCCTCCAGATCTGATGGTTATCGCATCACCCAATCACTTTATCGCCTTAAACTCTCCAACATCGATCTATCTCTTGATCTAACTGCTGTCGCCTCACTCAATCACCAACTGGGTTGGTCGATCTCCATTGTTCATCTGGTGATTGCCTTCATGATATAATCCTAGCCATCCATCCTGTTAGTCCACCATGTCTACCCATTTGCCTACATACCCTCCTACTGTCTGATCTCAACCATTTGTTTACCCTTCACCCACCTGATCCAATGGTCCTCATGCGCTATTACCCATTATGCCCTCCTTTCACAATTTTAACATCTGACTGCTTCTTCCGCTTATATACAGACTTAGCCTAGTTCCATTTTCGACCCCCTTAGTCTAGTTTTGCTACCTTTACCCTGCAACTTAGTTAGTTAGCATTAGATTAGTGTTGCTTAGAAATTCTGCTTAGTCTAGCTATTTTCATGATTAATTAGAATATGGTGATTTAGATGTACATGTTGTTTTCTTCAATTCTGTAGTATATTAGCTCTCCCCTAGACTAGGTTTGTTCTCCTTCCATTAAAAACAAGCTTCTTCTAACCCTATACAAGTCTTGCTTGGAACCCCTAGGGTCTCTTGCCATATGAGCAGTGACAACAAGCAATACCTTCACTTCTACTTGTGTATATAGCATAGTCACCTCAGAGTTTGTACGAACCTCGTGTTGATAAGTAAAGCTAGTAGCCCTCGGAGTTGCAGCATTCTTGCTACAATACCTAGGCTCATCACTTTTTGGTGTTGTTGTCAGGGATGTGTCAGAGTAGTAGTGCTTACTGCTCTTTTCTTCTATTTTCTAGTCTCCAACTTTCTTCCATTAGTTTATTTCTGCAAAAGTAATCTAGTTTCTTTCTTTCATTTTGTCATTTATCTGCTTCCCTTACCATTCTGCAAGTTAATGTAGTTTCATTAAGCAATTTGATTCTACAAGTAGTTTCCATTATGTTAGTTGTTTTGCATTAATCAACAATTTCCTTTCTGCAATTACTTCCCATCTTTCAAGAAAAATCTCACAGAAACCCAAAAACATTTCCTTTCATGCCTCCTAGGATTAGGGATAATTTAGGAAAATTCTTGCCAAACACAACCAGCTCATCCAACAGTCAACCATCTTTCGTCTTCACTAACTGTGAATTGGAAGCCCGTTTAGGTGAGCAAATTGACATATTTGAGGAACCTATAGGGAAGAAGAAGAAGAGGAAGAACCCATTCCTAGTGAACCAAGGCTAAACACTTAAATGACAGAGGAGATGGAGGGAGAATTGGGAGTAACTTCCTCATATGGAAAACCAATGGGGACACTAAAATGAAGAATGTAAGCCCCTTCGCTCTACCTCATTTCCATGGCTTGACCACAGAGGACACTGACACTTTCCTATTTGAGTTTGTTGTTGTCTGTCGAACCTATGACTACACAAATGATGAGCAAAATTTGAAACTGTTTCCATCTACCCTCAAGGAGGCAGCATTGTGTTGGTTCATGTGTTTAACTAGAGATAGCATAACAACTTTGGCTCAGATGCAACATGCCTTTAACAAAAAATATAGGGATTATTGTAGGTCAAAGGACACTAAAGATGAAATTTTTCAGGATGACCATAGGCTATGATGAATCCCTGGAAGACTATGAAGATAGATTCTAGCTGAGTTACAAAAGGATCAGGTACACACTTGACCCTGATTCACTAAAGCTAGTCCTACTTAGAGGAGCAAAGGAGGATATCCTAGACACCTTACATATGTTATCAAAAGGATATATCTATCAACTACACTATCAAGACATCAAATACTATCTTTAGAAGACATTCTAGGGGGCTCAGAAACAAGGGTAGAAGTAGTCAACCTATGGCGAGTACATCTTCCAACTCATCCATCAAGGGTGAAATTGGAAATATGCTAGAGGACATCAAAAGTGAGATGCTGCAAACCCTTTCCTTACAATTGGATACCATGAATATCAAAAGAAAGCAAGAGGAAGCAAAGAGAGCCTTAGCCATATTTTGTCCTAGGCGCACTAGAAGGCATCCTAGGAATGAATGCCCATTAAGCTGTATTGATATTTTCTTAGTCTGTGAAGAAAACCACTCCATAGACAAGTGCCCTTCCTTGCTTGGACCCAAATTTGTATATCGAGGAGCTGAAGGGGTCATTGAGTAGACTTGCTACATTAACGAAAGGAGACCTCTTGGGCCTAGAAAATACTAGTAGGGTATGTAATGGTCATCCCATGAATATTACAGACCCAAACAAAACACCACTACACCTTCTTGGGGACCCCCTGCCAATCCTTCCTGGCCTACACCACATTCTTGGGCCTATGCATCTCAATATCATTCCCAGCTAGCCAACAAGTCATTTCAAACATACAATCAGTCACAACATCAGTGGAATACTCCACCCCAGGGGTGGAGGCCCTAATTCAACAATGTTCTAGCTCTATTGCCCCCATCACCTACCCAACCGTAACTCTTGCACTCTGGTCCACCTAGGCAACCCCAGATGCCTCCCCAGCCAAATCCAAACCCAAACAATAGGAAGCCCAACAAACATATGGTGGAGAGACATCATACCCAACTTATGTTGTCGAAATTCAAGAGATCAACCTGAAATCTAGGAGAATTATGCCATATAACCAACCTCTCTTTCCACATAAGGAGGTTGAGAAAAGAAAAAAGGAAAGAAACCTTAAAGAAAATCCACCCTTCCTGAAATATTATCCCAACCACACCAGCCTACTCCAGAGGAAACTGAACTTCTTGGAGAATTGGAAAACCTTTGTGTAAAGATCCCCCTTCTCTAGGCAATCAAAGATGTGGAAGCAACTGCCTCTTGTACAAAATATTGGATGAATCTATTATAAGAAACCCCGTTGGCACAAGCTTCTGCATTGATCTGAGTAGCCTATTTACAATAAATTGATTAAGGAGGATTGCTTTAGGCATCCAGGAAGAAGAAAAAGTGATGCCCCTACCACTAATGTCATTGGGTAGTTATCTAAGAATGTTGGGGCATGCAATATGTCCAAAATACTTAGACCCTAGAAGCCCAGTAATTGATGTCCACATCATTGGCACCATTGTCCCACACACTCTGATTGACCTTTGGGCTACCATTAATGTGATGACAAAGGACACAATGCTCAAGCTTAACCTCTAGGGGTCATTAACGAAGACCACAATAGTGTTGCAACTTGTAGATCGTTCCATAGTCACCCCTGAGGGAATTGTGGAGAATGTGATGGTCTCCATTGATTCTTGGGAGTACCCAGTAGATTTCTTAGTTCTCCAGCCCAAGGCTAAGCTTACCAGTTACCCTCTCATCCTTGGGAGGCCATGGTTGCAACAACTAATGCCTACATTAGCTGTAGAGCTGGGAATGTGACCATCAAGAATGGGCATATGTGCGAACAATTAGTCACATACCCTCCTGCTCAACCCTCCCTAGAACATGACTTACCTTTATGGTTGGAGGAGGATGAAGAAGATTAACTTTATTCTGTCAAACTGTATACTTTGGAATCCATCATATGAGGAGGATAGCAAGATGAGGATGATTTAATTAAACACATGCTCCAAAGTCCAACTCCTAGTTCATTACCCCTAGAAGAAGTAAAAGAAACACTGAACAGTCATCAAGTTGACTTATGCTTGGCCAATTCCAACCCACTCTAAGCCAAAACCATAGAATTTGGGCCAAAGAAAACCTTAAAGATTAATCCACCTCTCTCTACCTCAGAGGAGGAACATCTATGCAACTTTTTGAGCGAGAACCTAGAAGCCTTTGCTTGGAAGTACAAGGAAATGAAGGGAGTACACCCCTCGGTGTGTACTTACCACATTAACATCAAGGAAGGTTGCAAGCCAGTCAGGCAACCACAAAGGAGAATGAAACAAGCCCTCAAACACATAGTCAAAGAAGAACTATAGAAACTGTTAGATGTAGGGTTCATTTACCCTATCTCTAACAGTGATTGGGTGTCTCCTTTAGTGTTAGTGCCCAAGAAAAATGGGAAGTGGAGGATTTTTGTCGATTATAGCGAATTGAGCAAGACCACAAAGAAGGATCACTTTCCCTTACCCTTCATTGACCAAGTGCTAGATGGCTTGGAAGGGAAGAAGTTATTTTCTTTCCTATATGGATTCAATGGGTACAACCAAATCCAAATCTTCCCAGAAGACCTAGATAAGACCACTTTCACCTATTCATGGGGCACTTTTTCCTTTAGAGTCGTTCCTTTCGGCTTATGCAATGCTCCTGCCACTTTCCAAAGAGCAGTCCTAAGTATTTTTGTTGAATTAGTTCATGATGCTATGGAGATCCACATCAATGATTTTAAACCTTATTGATGTGATTTCCAAGAGGCCCTGACTAACTTAGGCAAAGTATTACGCAAATGCATTGAGATGAACCTGTCCCTCAGTCTAGAAGAATGTGAATTCTTAATGAATGAAGGGACTATGCTATGTCATTCCATATCTCAGCAAGGACTACAGGTCGACCCAAACAAAGTAAAAATCATTCAAAGGGTCCCACCTCCACAAAAGTAGAGAGATGTTAGGAGTTTCTTAGAGCTAGCTGGATATTATAGAAGATTCATAAAATACTTTAGCAAGATAGCCTCTCCTTTGTTTGGATTATTGGCCAAAGATTCTGAATTTATATGGTCAAAGAGATGTCAAGAGGCCTTGGACATTTTAAAGGATAAGATAACCACTGCACCAATCCTTAGAGGCCTAAACTAGGCCCTCCCTTTTCACATTCATGCTCATGTTTCACATAGAGCCATAGGAGTAGCCTTAGGATAGGTAGAAGAGAAATTTCCTAATGCCATCTACTTTACCAGTAAAAGTCTGTCAAAGGCTGAACTAAACTATACTGTGACAAAAAAAGAACTCATGGATGTTGTGCATTCATTGAAGAAGTTTAGGCATTACATTATAGGATATTAGACATTTTTGCATACTAATCGTGCTACCATTAAATATTTAATGAACAAACCAAATGTAAATGCTAGAATCATAAGATGGTTACTCTTATTGTAGCAGGTTGATTTAACTATTGTTGATAGGCCTGGTAAGGAAAATGTTGTTGTTGACTTTCTATTTAGGATGAATCTACCTGCAGGTGAAGAAGGAATGGTGGATGATCAGTTCCCAGATGAGAATTTGTTTGCTATTTTAGTGCTCTCCCCATGGTTTGCTGATATAGAAAACTATCTGGTGTCAACACAGTTCCCACCAAACATGCCCTCCAAAGAGAAGAGCAAGATAATCAGAAAAAGTCCCCCCTTCCGCTGGATTGGGGGAAATTTGTTCAAACTTCACCCAGATCAAATATTGAGAAGATGTGTAAGGGAAGAGGATATCTTTGACATTCTTGTGACCTATCATGATGGGCCTTGTGGAGGTCACTTTGCAACAAAAAGGACAACATTCATGGTGTTGCAAGTAGGCTATTATTGTCCTACTCTTCATCAGGATGTGAAGAAATATGTTAGTTAGTGTGATCGGTGCCGGAGGATGGGAAAGTCGACTCCAAGTGATGAAATGCTCCTTTAGCCTTAGGTGACTTTCAAGCCATTTGACAAGTGAGGCATTGACTTCATTGGGCCTATCAACCTTCCCTCAAAGAAAAAACAACACATCATTGTGTGAACTGATTATCTAATTAAGTGGGCAGAAAACAAAGAAATCAAGGTAGCAACAGAAGAAAAGGTTGGTGAGTTCCTAAGCAATAACATATTCTACAAATTTGGGTACCCTAGAGAGCTAGTCACAGACCAAGGCAGCCAGTTCACCTCCAGCATGATCGAAGAACTGCTCAAGCATCACAAGATCAAACGTAGGACCTCCAATCCTTATCATACACAAGCTAATGGGCAAGTGGAGGTGACCAACAGAGCTTTGAACAACATGCTGACAAAGGTAGTGAACAACAACAGAAAGGACTAGGCTGAGAGACTAGTTGAGGCCACCTAGGCCTATAATACAAGATGGAAGACCAGTGCTGGGTTTACACCCTATGATCTAGTTTGTGGGAAAACGGATTTGTTTTTTATTGAATTTGAATATAAGACATTGAGGATGGAAGGCCATCTAAATCTATATATCAGTCATGCACAAAAAGAAAGGTTGTTCCATTTGAATGGCCTAGATGAATTCAGAATGCAAGCCCTCGTTCATAGAGAGATAGTTCAGCTTCAGAGGAAGATCTGGCATGACAAGCACATTAAGGAGAAGTTGTTTCAAAAAGGAGTTTGGGACTTATTATATGATTCAAGGTACAAAGACTTCAAGGGAAAACTAAGAACAAGATGGCTTGGACGATATGTGGTGGAAATATGCCATGACAATGGTTCAGTGTGAATCAGGACTATAGATGAAGAAGCCATTCCATTGCTACTTAATGGAAAAAGATTAAAATTATACAAGAGGCCTTCATCTAAACAAGAGTTTATTGACAGAAATAATAAGGCAGTGATGATGGTGGAGCAAGTTTCAACTCCTCCCTCATCAGGTCACTAAAAAAGAAAGAAAAAACAAAATAAGGATTCGGGTGAAAACCTCCATGAGGTGCCTATGTCCCATGTTTGGGTTGAAAACCTCCATGAGGTAGCCCAAGGATGAGAAAAAAGGGAAAGAAAAGGAATATCCCTCGGTAAAAACCTTCCTTGAGGCACTCAGGGCAGATACGTAGGATGAAAACCTCTCTGAAGCAGCCTAGGTGTTTTTCAAAAAATATAATAATAAAAGAAGAAAAAAACATAATTGTTGTTTGCAAGAGGATGAGAAAGACAATCAAGTAGCAAAGAGAAGAACCAAAGGGGGCCCTACCTCACATATGTTCATCTACCCCACTCCTTACCATGCATCCCTTCATAAATTCCATTGTTTTTTTCACTTCACTACTTCAATTTAGAAGAAGATTATGTTTTCCACGACACCACCTCATCCATTACCATCATCCACGCCTGAACACACAATCCCACTCCCTTTGTACTGTAAACAACTCAAGAGGCAAAAAGCTGACCATATAGTTGCAGTGGCAGCATCAGATCTAAAGTCAAGAAACCATCAGTAGATAATAGAGGAGAAAGAAGAATGACCGTCAGTAGTGTCTATGATCCTTGACACTTGTAGCACGGAATTAAGGCCATAGGTAAGTATCCTACTCACTCACTCATATACGTCATGTGATCAAAAGTTGTAAAGGTTAAGAGGTAGTTGGTTTTTAAGTAAAGAGGTGGTCAGTTTGGTTTTTAAGTAAAGAGGTGGTCAGTTTCCTCTAAAAAGGCTATGCCCTCCAAAACCTCGGGACCCCTATAACATGGACAATCTTGAATGACTTACCAGCAAAGGATGACATCAAAACCTTCATCTATGGTGCTATTCATTCTTTTACTAAGGAGGAGACAAAACAATAAACAATAGATATAGAGCTAGATGTGGATGAGATGGACAAAGAAGACACTAATACAAAGGAACGTGATGCTGAAACAGAAGAGGAAGAAGGCATTGAAACCAAGAATAACAAGCAACAAGAAACAAAAGAACTAAGTGGCTTAAGGGATAGAGAAGCAGTTGAATAATCAAACCCCATGGCCCTAATCAACATCTAATTTCAAGTAATCCTCAACTAACACTTAGATATCTTGTTGTCCAAGGAAAAGAAAGTACACATTTTGATGATATGTTTAGGCTAATAAGAAATGATAATATACATCCCTACTAAAAGAGATGAAACACTGCAACATAGCTTGAAGATAAAAGACTATCAGTGAGGAGAAGGAGAAAGGAAAGCAGACTACTATAAACAAGAAGAAAATACCACAACAGAAGCATGAGATGTCAGAGAGGCTATCAAAGCCACTAAGTTGCTCAGAGGATGAGCAACACTTTTAGTAGGGGGTGATGATGAGTCTCATCATTGATTAATTATATGGGCCTTAATTGGCCTTAATTCACCTCTTATATTAGTCAAACCAACTATTCTCACAACTTATTGCATACTTTTGATTATATTTTTCTTATGAGTTGAGTTAGAGTTGGATATCTTGCTTTGTGGTTTAATGTGCATGTAATGTAAGAATAAAGGATAAAAGAAAGGAATTATGGTAAAATACATTGGAAAATACCCGGATGAGATAAGGGAGAGGAATTACAGGAGGTAAATCCTCCTCATTTACTACCCATTCGTTCGAATATCCCTGCATTGGCTAAAAGTACACAGCCAAATCAAGAGTACTAAAAGATAGCCAAGAAAGTGGAAGTACAAGTAGCCTCCCTACTAGAAGGTAGCCAAGCTAGTGAAAGTGAAATGATAAGATAACATTAAGTTGGGAGCTGCACTTCCTAATTTTGAGGGAAGTCATTGAGACTTTAGATGTATGAATAGAGAGGCCTAGGACCTCAGTTTTTTTAGGCAGTTAGCTAATAGTTAGTCGGTCAGTTAGAAAGCTTTTGGACCTTTTGACTTGTAACAGTTTGATGTAATACAATGTTCTTTGTTAGTGAAGATGATTTTTGAGTTGAGCCAACACTCAGTTAACTCAGAGGGATGAAGCTCTTGGGTTAGGGCCCAATAATAGTAGCCAAAGCTCCTCTTTCTTGCATTATATTCTTGGATAGAATCCTGCTTTCTGTTCATTAACTTAATCAATTCATTTCCATTACAACAGTAGCATAGATGCATGGTTTGATTGTTCATTTGGTTAAATAGATCCATTTCCATGACAATGGTTCAACACATATTTCTGGTTTCTTGCTCATTGACTTAATTAGCTCCCTGTTTCCTGTTCCTTTGCTTGAATAGTTGCAATCCATTACAACAGGGTAGAATAGAGTAGTTGTGTTTTATTTTGTTCCATTTATGATTTCATTTAATCAATAGGTTGGAAAAGTAAAGATCCATGAGGATGCTCACAGGTGTCTCAGCCTCACCTCCTCCCTCTTGGACCATGATGTGGGGAAGAAACCCTGCAGCAACCCGAAAAACATAGTGTTTTGGTTTTCATAGGGTTTGTCATTTAATGCAATCACATGGTTCATCATATCATTGCTTGGTTCATTTCATGATCATTCACTCATTTCCTGGTCATCTGTCCCTTCACCCTCTTCCTAAGACCTTATTCATATTGTCATTCTCCTTCGGCCGGAAGCACTTGTGTAGGAGTTGATAATTCATGTTTAAATCGTTTTAGCAATAAAACGCCTTTCACAAGCCAAATCGTCCAATCACTGCTCAAATCCACTTTTCGTGTTTGACATTTTTTCCCCTTTAAATCTCCACCATCAATCTACCTTGTCAAGATCCGACGTTTATCATGAATCCACTCACCAACCTGCTTGGTCACATCTCTATCATAGATCTACTTTGCAAGATATGACGACCTTTACACCATATAGTGTGTATTTCTTCCTGAACATTATCCGCTCGAGAGCATGTGGTATGGGTGGTTTCCCCGTGCTATGTGTCGGCCGGGGAGGCTAATCGCATGAATTTTCAAAATGCCATTTACGACTTTAAGGGCACATGAGATACAACTTACCACACTCCAAACCCACTCGTCATTTCTGCACATTTCTTTTCACGCTCCAATCTCCACCGTCGGTTTGACTTGCCAAATCTAGTAGTTGTCACATCACCTGATCACTTTATCGCCTTGAACTCTCCACCATTGATTTCTCTCCTGATCTGACGACTCTCACTTCACTAGATTGCCAACTAGCTTGGCCGATCTCCACCATTCATCTGCCAATTGTCTCTGCCATATAAGCCTAGTCATCCATCCTGTTAGTCCACCATGTCGCCTCATTTGCCTATGTACCCTCCTACTGCCCGATCTCAATCATTCAGTTACCCTTCACCCACTTGATCCAACAATCCTCATGCATTGTTGCTCATTATGTCTTCCTTTCACCATTTTTACCTATGGCTGCTTCTTCCACTTATACATAGGTTTAGCCTAGTTCCATTTTTGACCCCCTTAGCCTAGTTTTGTTGCTTTACTCCTGCAACTTACATAGTTAGCATTAGATTAGTTTTCCTTAGAAATTCTACTTAATCTAGCTATTTTCATGATTAATTAGGATATGGTGATTTAGTTTTTCATGTTGTTTTCTTCATTTCTGTAGTAGATTAACTGCCCCCTAGACTAGGTTTTCTCTACTTCCATAAAAAACAAGCTTCTTCTGACCCTATAGGAGTCTGGCTTGGAACCCTTGGGGTCTTTTGCCAGATGAGCAGTGACAATGGGCAGTACCTTCACTTCTATTTTTGTATATAGCATAGTCACCTCCAAGTTTGTATGAACCTCGGGTTAATAAGTAAATTTGGTAGCCCTAGGAGTTACAACATTCTTTCTGCAATACCTAGGCTCATCAGCCAATCATGGTTAACCATGGTCAACTAGGGCCAAATGTCACATTGTAACAAATATTATCTCAATATAAATATAAATCATTGTAACACCCTCCTCCCACATTTAAGGAAGCTCACTTGTCCACTTGGGTAAACATGTGATGAAGAGTGCCTATGATATGATTGAATCTCCATGTACAATTAAGGAAGTGGAATTGACAAACTAAAAAACAAATTAACATTTCTCAGGAGCTACAGGACCCTCAGCAACTAACCAACCACTCCAGGTGTCCAACCCTTGAGTTAGCTTTATTTTTGATGAGTTATAACCCCAGTCCCATAAAAATCCCTACAAGTGATTGAATCTCTCTAGTCACTCTCGCAGCAAGACATCCATGCTACTATTGCCTTTTTTAGGCAACTCTGTGCCAGGGACCCCAAATTCCAACCCATGTTTTTAGGGCTAGGACTTATGCCTCTTCCTAGAACTTGATGAAATTCTTAGAAATGATAACTAACAAGAACATAAGGCCTCTAATTCAAAACGTGAACAAGGACCTTACCAGACTCATCCTAACCTTAGTAGGCATTTCGTCTAACACATCATATGTATGTAATTTACAGGTCATATAAACACATTTAATCATAAGGACCTCATACTTATATGAGATTCTTCAATAAGGTACAATTTCCTCTCACAATAGCTGCATTATCATATATTAGGTCATACATTCCTTAACATTTCATTTAATAATCAAAACATGATGAGAGAGATAACCAAAGTCTGTCATAAACCATGATTATAACCATCATATAGATGGGCCTCCAAATAAGACATAAATTAATTCCCATATGACCATACTTGAACACATTAAACCACTCTTTTTTCATTAGATGACATATCTTTATCTTTAATATGCTCGATAGGAAGGTTTAGAGATAATTGCATATTTGCGCCTAATATTATTTATTTTTATAGAATATTGTGAGAATATTGGGTAGATTACAAAGATTTTGAGGATGAGATAATATAAGTAATTTCTCCCTACTGCTGGAGGATCAATATTGGATAATAAATTAACAAAATATCATTAAATTATTGACAAATTCTAGAACTCCAACGATTGAGAAAATCTAGGAATGTGTTTTTGGCCATTTAATGCAGATTCCTAGCGTTGGGAACCATATCCACTATTTGAAGTATTTTGGAGAGGAAAGATTCCTCCTTTCAAGAATAATTCTTCCCCATAATTTGTATAAGTTCCAATCCGAATTTTCCTCTAGGGGCACACATTTCTTAGTCTTCTTTCGGAGAAAACGTGTTCTTTAGCCGCTCCACTATCATTTCTAGCAGAGATGTACTTGGATTTATTCAAATAATGAAGTTTTGTGGAATTTTTAACTTCTACAACTTCCTTTCCCTCATAGGACTCCGAGTTTCCTTGGGCTTGACCATCCTAAGAGCCCCAAGACCCTCTTTTATAATTTTGTTGTCCTTTGATTGTATTTTTCACTTTCATCTCTTATTCTTGCATTTATTATTCATGTTTCCTTTCTTGGAGGTTACATTGGTTAAATGATTGAAGTGATTTTTTTTCAGCTTATTTATAGAGTCAAAAGCATGATTCATCCTTATAATAGCTTTGAAAAGTCATCTTCATCATTGATCTACTTGGATTGTGTTACTAGTTCATGAATCTAGAATTTTTGGAAGTCCCTTGTAGCAAAATAGTAGTAATTTTCTGCGATTTTTTAGAACGTGTTAATGAGATTCATTTGATTTTATTCAAACTCAATTATATTATTAAATAAATTAAGTTGAGAAAAAGAAATCCCCATAGCATTTTCACTTGATTATGTTGGCCATTTGCTAGGTTAACTAGCTGAGTAGTTGATGAATTTTCAGTTTTTATAGTAGTTTTCCATTATTGTCTAGCATGTGTTAATAGGGGTATTTTGGAGCGATTGCACTTGGAATGGATTCCTAAGAGGTATTTTGGAGTGATTTCACTTGGAATAGATTCCTAAGACATCGTAATTAATAAAAAAAATCCCACCCAAAATTCATTTCATTTACTTTGGAATTCAATAAGTTATCTCCTCGTGTAGAAAAATAGGGCCTCCTGTAGAACTCACGTAGTAGGTGTAAATTTGATCATATTCTCTCAAAAAGCTTGGTTTTTGTATATTAAGCTTGAATAGTGACCCCTAGTCTCTAAATCCATGATTCGGGAAGAATAAACACCACTTAGGGCTTTCATTAGGCCTATTTCTTTGAATTTATGCCCATAGGATTTCAATTATAACGTGTTGTTCTTGAATAGGATTAGTTTATTTTCAAGTCAAGTTTTCACATTTTGTAATTAGACTAAATATTCACATTATTTCAAGTATCATTACGAAATTTACATTATGAAAATAGATAAGTATTTTTCATTGTTGCAAATAGCATAACATCTACCTTCTTGCAATTAGGACTAGTGTTTACATTTGATCAAGTAGCATTTAAATTTATTACAAATAGAGTAATGCTTCCATTTCTACAATTAGCTTAGGATTTGATTTCATGATATTTACTCTGTTGGAATTATGATACAAGTGTTTTCCTTGATGGAAACTCACATAGATGACAGATTATAGTGCAGCAGGTCAGTAGCAAAGAGTTGATGATCAGACTACAAAGAATGAAGAAAATAAGATATCTGCAGGTTCCTGTTCACAAAAAGCTGCAGTCCTCAGCTGGTTCCGCAGGTACGCCATTGAAACAATGTGGACATGTTTGCAGGTGTTCCAAACAAAAGATGCGAACCTAAAGTGCACGAATTTTCATGCAGAGAAAAATGCACGAACATGGGAAATCTTATGGTTGGTCCATGGTATTTATTCCGACATTTTTGATCCTATGGTTTTGGTCCATGGTTTGAGTAAGGCCTAGCCTATAAAAAGGAAAGGAGATCATTTGGCAGGGTACTGAGGTGTTGAATATCTTAAGAAGAGCAAGATCTAAAATATTTGTGATCAGTTGTGGAGTTGGACCTGAATCAAGGAGAAACCTGAGGATTACAACTCAGATATACTGATGGGTCGATATCTCTTTGGCGCATGATCAGATCTATAAATATGATAGTCTGGGGTATATTTGAAGGCTGATAAGTTATCTATACCAGAGGTGCATAGGCCAGACACAGCATAGGTGTGGAGGTGTGCAAGGTAGACATAGCACAACTGCAGAGGTGTGCAGGCGAGCCACAACACAGGTGCGGAGGTGTGCAGGTGAGCCACAGGCGTAGGTACGAAGATCCGCAGGCTCGACATAGAGGAAGTGCGGATACCTGCAGGTTTCTATTGGTGAAGTTGCAGACCTTTCTTGAAATTTTTTTTAGCTGCTTTTGTCTATTCTGCAGTGTTCTGGGTTTAGATTTGGTGTCTGGTTACTGTTACTATTTTCTGGTTACAACATTCTGAGAAGTGTTTGATTGATTCTATATATTGGGGTTTCAGTGATTTAGTTTTGAGTGATGTAAAGATTGATGTTGGTTGAGTGTGTGGTTCAATGATATTGATGGGTCCAATATGAAAATTAGATGAAACGTGGCCTTTCAGATTATGGTGTTGTGCTTCACGAGCATCTAGTTTGAAAATGTATGAAACATGGTACTTGGAGGAAGAAAGATAAGGTGGTTGCCTTCTGTAGGTCAGCACCTACGTGCTAGCACATTAGCTATTACAAGAGTTATGGGGGTGGTAGCTCCCTTCCAGTAGCAACTAGAAAACGAGTAAAGGTTGGAGCATTTTAGTAGGCCTGCACCTATGTACTAGTAAATGGATCAGCTAGTACAAGAGCGAAGGGGGTTGTAGCTCCCTTCCAGGAGAATCTAAAGAACAAGAGAAGGTTGTATCCTTCTATAGGTAGAAGCATGTGTACTGGTATAATACTGCACCAACACAGAATCATTGTAAAATAATTTTCTTATTAAAAGGAAGATTGAGACGACTTGCAACAGGTGGTTTTCACCCACATTGGGTTTCCACCTTACATTATGGTGTTCATGTGTGCATCTTGTGTGTGATGATCTGTTCTATTTTACTGCTCCTGTTTACTGTTCATATGGTTAATAATGTTCCAATGCACTCATTAAGGATCAACTAACTGAATCATAAGTTTACTAGATATATGCTGGTTGTATTAATCATAGTTGTGTATACATATGGTTTTCCTTAACTGAAATTATGTATATGAATCTAAATGTGGAAATGAAAAGTTATATTGGTTTGATAATACTGATTCACCCCCCCCCCCCCCCCTTAGTGTTATTTCCAGCATACTATGTTAAATTAGATCAATTAAATAAGGACACGTTGTATGTTTCAGATATAGTGTCTCACAAAAAGATAGAAAAGAGAGATCGACATCTTATAGTTTAGCCTCTTCAAGGGGGCAGCCACCTTTACATTACAGAAATAAAAAATTCCTAGATGATATAAATGACAAGACCTCCTTTCTATATATAGGAGTCTAAGGGGTCACAATATAATCAGAGCCGACATAACAATAATAACGTAAGGGCACAATAATAGCAATAGTGGGCTTCTATGGGGCACAATAATAAAAATATGAGGACTACATGGGCACAACAAGATAATAAGGGGGCTGTAATGATAACTATAAGGTGTTACACTAGTAGTATAGTGACCTAACATGCCCCTCTCCTTCAAAAAGTGTTGTTCTCAATGCTTGAGTAGTTCTTGATGCTTCTGTATAAATTCTTGTCCTCCCATGTGGAATCTTCAGAGGGTAAGTTCTTCCACTTGATCAAATACTCTGAAATTGATCTATTTCATAGCTTTTGATTTCTCGGTTTTGTGACTGCATTAGGTTCCAATATGACTTTTCCTTCCTTGTCAAGTTCTCGCAATATTGTTTGAACTGGGATCTTCTACAACTTTTGAATGAGGTCCCACTCCTTTGGGCATATGGATATATGTAAGGCCTAATGTTTGGAGGAACACTTCATGGAATCAAATGAATAGCATGATCATGATCACGAATAGTTGGGAGGCCTTAGGTAGTCTCAAATACATTGGAATGATTGTCTAGAATGTTTTGGAGATCTGGAGAAATACATGATTTCGATCTGTGATCCTCTAGTGAACATAATTGTGCAATTACAACTCGTTTCTCCTTATTTAGAAGCGTTGTCATCCTGTTAGAGTTGATTATCTTTCCATGTTTTCCTTAAATACCGATCAATTCAACTTCCTTTCCTTGCCAAAAAAATTCAAGAAAAGTTCTTGAAAATTAAAAGCTATTGTACCCAAAGATTGTAGCCATTGGACTCCTAGTAAAACATCAACACCACCCATTGGAATGGAAAGCATTGGGCTATTCAATACATATTCTCCCATGGATAGCTTGATATTATGGAACTTTCTAGAGCAATTTATGGTTCCTCCACTTGCAACCATCATTTGACACTCCGGTGTTGGATATAGGAAGCAGTTCAATTCCCAAGATATCTTAAAATCAATAAAATTATGGGTATTGCTCAAATCAATCAACACTCGTAACTTTTTCTTGATATGTCCTTCTATCTTGATAGTTTGAGGAGAGGTAATTTCTTCCAATGCATTACAAGATATGGTCAGATTGATTTCTTGAGACTCGATGTGATCTTTCAATTCTTGAACATTTTTCTTCTTGATATGTCCTTCTATATTGATAGTTTGAGGAGTGGTAATTCCTTCCAACACATTACAAGATATTGTCAGATTCATTTCTTTTTCCTCAATGTGATCTTTCACTTCTTGAACCTTTTTCTTCTTGATATGTCCTTCTATTTTGAGAGTTTTCGGAGTGGTAATTCTTTCCAATGCTTTACAAGATATGGTAAGATTCATTCCTTCTTTATTTGGGGTTGGTTCCTAGTGTATATACTCTTATTTTGATGTTTCTTAATCCTTTTCTCAACACACTTATGACCTTTAATGTATTTGTTATCACAATTGTAACAAAGCCCTTTTTCTCTTTTTTCTTCCAATTGTTATGGTGTAACCCTTGTAGGTTGTGGAAGGCTAGGAGAAACAACACTTCCATATTTATAGTTCTGAGGGGTAGACTTCCTTCTTTCCATAATTTTTCTTTCCACTTTGTAACAAAGCCCTTTTTCTCTTTTTTCTTCCAATTGTTATGGTGTTGATCTAGAGAAGGTGTTGCTATTTGTATCCTCATAATGTGCTATCATTTCCTCCATGAAAATTGACCACGTAACAAGTTGTTTATGAGAACAAAGCCCTTTATACCATAAAAATTGATCCGGTTCTAAATATGAAGATGAAATACATACCTTTTGTAATAGTGGTACACCATGTAGATCAAAATATTGCTACATCTGTAGTATCCAATTTACTGGATCCTTTCCATCAAACTTCCACATATCGCCTTTTCTTGATTTTAGGAGCTCAATGTTGAAATGACTGTAACTTTGTACTTTCATATCTCAAAGTTTTTAAATTGTCTCTTACAATAGCCCTCTGAGTTCTCTTTCTAACTCCACATGTCTGATCAAAATTTTATCCTCCAAGAAAGAGTTATGCCCAATCTCCTAATATGACCTAATTATATAATGTTTTACCAGGGAAAACTTGTATGACGTGCCACGTGTTACTGTTTCAACCTTTGGATATGAACACTATGCACATAAAGCTAAAGTCTATCCTCTTTTAGTAACTTTTTACAAAATTTCAATTTGTTGCTCAGAGAGAAAGTTATGATGATTTGCCCAAGGTCACCCGTTTAGGATGTAATTTGGGAGTCCGCAAAAACCCTAACTTCCTTAGATCATATATCTAAAAATGTAGCGAGACAAGACTTGAAATTAGGACCTGAGATTCAAAGTGATTTCTTCTCAAATGGGTTTTTTCTTTAGCTTCTAAAAATTCGTAGGGAAAAGGTTATAGCAAAAATACCACGATGACCTGTTTTAGATGAAATTCTAGAGCTTGCAAAAATCCTAACTTCCTCAGATCATATCTCCGAAATATAGAGAGACAAGATCTGAAATTAGGATGCACGGTTCAGCAATATTTCTTCTCAAATGGGTTTTTTTATCTTCTAAAATGTCGCAGAAAAAATGTTATAGCGAAAATACCACGATGACCTGTTTGGAGCAGTGAAACCCTAGAATCCAAAACTCTCATACCAAATGTTATGGAAGGAGCTCACAAAAAGATAGAAAAGAGAGATCAATGCCTTATAATTCAGCCTCTTTGAGGGGACAACCTCACTTACATTACACAAATGAACAATTCTTAGATGATACAAATGAGAAGACCTCCTTTCTATATATAGGAGTCTAAGGGGTCATAATATAATCACAGCTGACATAACAATAATAATGTAAGGGCACAATAATAACAATAGTGGGCTTCTATGGGGCACAATAATAACAATAGTGGACTACATGGGCACAAAAATATAATAAAGGGGTTGTACTAATAACAATAAGGGGTTACACTAGTAGTATAGGGACCTAACATAGTGCCGATACCTCTTAAGTTTCTACGAACCCCAAGTTGATAATTTAAGATGGTAGCCTTGGGAGTTGCAACATTTTTATTGCAATACTAAGGCTCATCAATTATTGGCATCATTGTTGGTGATGTGTCAAGGTATGCATTGTTTTCTTCTCTATTTGATTCATTTCTTTTACTTTTTGCAAAAACACACAAAAAATTGCATTAGGCATCGTTCATTTCAAGAACATAAAATTGCATTGTATTAGAATTCTCATTCAAAGATTTTTATAAAAACAAAAAATAATTCCCTAACACCAAACTCACCCCTCATTTGATCACATGGTTCAGTTAGAGCCCCATCACCATCAACTTTTACAAGTAGAAGAAGAGGTGGTAGAGAATGTAGAAGAAATGTTTGGAGATGATGATAATGAGGAAGATCCTCTTGCATTTCCCATTTAATATATTGATATCCATATTCATGTGAAGAACATACCTCCATATTTCCTTCCCAACTTCCATGGTATGAGGTCATAGGATTAAAAACCATTCTCTTTGAATTTTAAATCATTTGTAGATCTCATGGTTACTTACTAAACACTCAAAATTTGAGATTGTTTCCTACAACATTGAAGGATAGAGCTCTTAAATGGTTCATGATTTTAGGGACTAACTAAATAAGATCGTGGAATGATGTGAAAAATATATTTCTAGAAAAATATAAAAAACATGGTATTAAGGAAAAAGCATTTAAAATCACTGAAAAAGAATATGAGAGCCTTGAGGATCTAATAGAATGGTTCACACATAATGTTAAAAGGGGAAAATTACATCATTTAGGAGTTGACACAATTAAACCCATCTTACTTAGAACAATTAGGGATGAGTGGATTGATATCCTCGATCTCATGAATAGAGGGGATGTATTCGAATTATCATTTGAAGAAATTTGTGAAATATGCAAGCGCATATCAAGAGGAAGGGCAAGAGTAAGTAAATTAGCATCAAGATTGGTAAGTAAAGCTAAACTTGGAAATTTTCTTGGTAACTTTAAAGATGAAATTATTAGAAATCTAAGGGAACAAGTAGAAATGTTAAAAATGTGAAATGAGAAAAAATAAGATGTTTATATTTGTTCCTTCCATGGAAAATCACATGCTATTAAATATTTCACATCATTACCAAGGTTGAAAAAAGTTTACCAAGAGGACAATGGAGCAAGTAAATCACCAAAGAAACTATGTTATGTAGCTCAACGAATAGCATGGCAGCCTAGTCAACTTGATATGATGCAAGAACATAATTCACAATTTCAAGGTTATGCACATACATTTTAAAGTAATCAGAACACACCCTTTCCTTGGAAACCTTCACCATCTCAACCCAAAAACCAATCTTGGCAACAAGGTTGGAAGGAAACTTATGTGAGAAATCCACAATATCCTCAATATTTTCCTCAATATCCTTCATTACTGTTATCGGGAAATCTAGTGTCCATTCAGAGCTGTTAGTCCCACTAAGATGGGTAGCTATATTAGAAACAAACAAACTAAAGTTACTTTCATTTTCTTTTATGAGAAGTAGATGAGAGAGGAATAGAGAGTACCAACCTCAGTCTTTCACTTGGCTCCTTACTTATTTCCTCTCCTCTTTGACAGATCTTTGCCGCTCCTTCTTTGCTTACCCCACTTCAAAGAGCACCTGTAAAGTCAAAGCAACATGATACCATCAAAGCACATATATTTACAATCATAAACAATATAGGACCAAATATATATTAACCACAAAAATGAATATATTAACTCAAACATACAATAATGTCGAGGAAAACTCAAATAGCTTTATTGATAGAAAGAGTAGAAGAGAGGATTACAACCCATTGATGTGACCCAACGTCATCCTCCCAACATGAAAGCCCTTCTTCACCTCATGAAAAGCTTAGATCACCCAACACTATGATGTTACACAAAGAACTAACAACACTTCCTTAGAAAATACAAGATTGCAGCCTCTAGATATCTGGGATGAGGGATCCATATATAGATGTTTTCAGGGGGGTGAGTCAGATTCTGGGATTTTGATTAGTGTCCTCTCTCTGATAGTTCTTGGTTCCACTTGGAGATTCATGATCTCTTACTCATCCCTAGGCGAATTCAGAGAGGCAAGTGTCACAGGAGAAGTTTCTGGAAGATTCCATGATCATCCACCTTGCAAACTATCTCTATCATTTGTCTACTCTCGCCCATCGCACCCTACAGAAGGGCTTTTCAGTATGCATAACACTTTTTGTATGTGGCAGGTGAGATGCATCGCACCCTTAGCACTGAGCAATTTGTATGGTCCAATTTTGACTAGTTCTGAGAAGTTTTCCATGGAGAACTTTCTAGGAGATGATGTAATCAGCTGACCTTGTCCCTTTAGGGTGTGAAAAAACACTTTTAGGGACTCATAAGCCCTTGGTTTATGGACATATATGATTGGGGTTGCACTGCCCAAATATGTCTATAACAGTTGCCCCCTAAAGCATGAGGTCGTAAATCTTTTGATGTCGGGTGAAATGCTTTATGATGAAGATCTGAGGTTTTTTCAAATTGGAAGGTGACCTGTAATAAGATACAATAAAATACATTATCTTCATAATATTTTCATGATCTAGTTGAGGCGAGCATTCCCATGCTCAGCTTCATAAATTCATTCTCATGTACATAGGAAAGACAACCGTCTTTGTGGTAGACTGATGATTCTGGTAGAGCCGTCATCCTTTGGTTTGGATGATTATCTATGCAACAATGATGTGCATTTGATGTCTTTATTTTCCTAAATATATCACAACATGGATGGATGAAACTAGATCTAGGGTCTTCAAACTCATTCAATCATCATCTAAAGTACAAGTTGATCCATGTGAAAAGATGTTATGGGGTCAAAAATGGAAAGACATTGCCTGATTACCAGCCAATGATGTAAACTGTTAACAGGTGCGAGAGGAATCACCGATAATGATGATGACCCTCAAGGGACGACAATACAATTCATGTGGTGTGAAAATGGGAGTTGGCGTCGAACACCACGTAAAATCTTTCAGTCGAAGGCCATTGATGTAAACCTGTCGCTGGAAGTGAGAAACTTGCCATTGAGGCATGTAGGCTTCAAAGTACAGAAAGGGTTGTTCCTAGATCGACTTCTTGGATAATGAGCTGATGTCGACAAGAAGTGACCCATCGTAGGAGGGCATCAATGAATCCCACATCTATGACACGGAATGGAGCAAATGATTTTTTGGAGGTGAAAATGATCTGATGATACAGGGTTCAAGGTGGCAGTCATGAAAGAATGAAGCGTGAAGGTATTGCAGCGGATGAGACACAAGGTGAGTTGGCGAATTCTTTGAGCAACTTCTCTTGAACATATCGGTGACACTGAAATGGATTGGTAGCGTTAATCCCAAAAATGGATGGTATGGTGGACCAATGGTAATATGACCGGTGAACAGAATAACCCAACCCGACTCAATCATGGTGATAGAGTGAAAGTGTCATGTTCAAGAGCGACTTGCTACCAATAAAGTTTCTTCAAGTTTTCTTCCCAATTTTTCCCCAGCCATTGCTGACCAGTACCTCTTTATTTTTTTCAATCTTGAGGAGGATAACATATGCTTGTTTTTTAATTTTCCCTTCAGGAAAACCCATCGCTATGTTTTAATGAGCCTAGAGACAGTGAAACTCGTTCTTGTCTGCATGGACAAGTTTTTAGCTATTGGTTTTAACGAGTTTAACGAGAAAGATAACTCAGTCCTTTTTCAATTTTAGAGAGTCTAAAAAGAGATGGAAAGAAAACTCCATTAATCTTTTTTCGTCACATAATCCCTTAAGTCCAAAAAGGTATAAAATAATACGAAAGGGATGAATTTTCGATAGTTTTAATGAGCTGAATAAGAGAAGCAATCGATATTTTTGTGTAATGATCCCTCTAGTCCAAAAATATTAGAATCTAGAGGAGGGATAACACTTCTGATCGTTTTAACGAGCTAGAGAGGCCAATTTCTTGGCAATCTTTTCATATTTTACGAGTCAGATGAAAAGAGCTTAAACGAGACTCATTTTTTGAGGAACAAGTGATATTTTCGGGTAGCAGCTGGTTCCAAGTAAGATTTGGAACTTTCCAATCACGACAGTTTCAAGAGGATGGCTAACAGAATCACTCATTGCAGTTATTCCTCAAAAGGGTAAACAATCAAATGGAAGCGTATGATCGGCTAAAATAGAGTGGAGGTGATGGTAAGAACATGAACAAGGCTCAAAAGCTGATGATAATGCGTTCGCAATGGTTATTTACCGGAGGTTGGTTCATTTCTTAATGAGCTTAAACTCTGGTGGAACATTTTGTCATTGCTAGGTTTAATTTTTAACGAGCTTGAACTTTGCATAAAACTGCTTGTGCCAGTCATATAATAAGGATGTCTCATCGATAGGTTCATTTTTTAGGGAGCTTGCATCATTTGAAACGTTACTCCAGTGCCTTTTGCATGCATGCTAGGAATGACCAACTACTATGCTAGGGGTCAATTAACTACTGGGGTTATGTAGGAAAACTCTTCCTTTACTTTACCGGTGTCGTTTGGCCCCTACAAAGGTGAATGGTTGATCCGACCAATCACCTAACTTAAGCAGTTGAAGTCAGCAAAACTATGGGGTTAGCATTACGCTAGTTTCTTTTCACTTGCGTACAAAAGGTTTGCATGCCCCCAAGTATAGCGAGATAGAGTTTCCAGTTTACCCTTCAATTTGAAGACAAAACATTTGTTCTATCAAAAAAGGCATACCTTCTAACTGAGGTATCTTATTCCAGTCTAATCCCATTTTCCTAAATTGATGGATGTGTCAGATTAGTCATATATCTTCCGCAGAAAACTACCCTATACTTGAAGTTTTCCTGCCAAAGCAGACTAGGGTGCATGCCCCCTGGGTTTTAGTCACAATCACCAAATTACTCGCGCTCATTAGGTGGACGGACTAGAGATTGATGAGACATTCCTTACATGAAAAGGCCAGTTAGGGATGGCATTTGACTAGTAGCTATGTGTGAGCTGGGGAATGAAAGCTGGTCTACGAGCTGGACCACTCTTCCTTCATGTAGAAAACACATTACTTGAAAGAGTGAGGAGACAATGGCTCCCATGCGATAAATGCAGTCATGCCCAAGGAGTATATTGTAATATAAAGGTCCTTGGACTACCATTACATTCAAGTAGACGGTTTTCCTTATCAAAGTTATAGGTAAATTTGGAAGGATCCCTAATGGTCGATTGGTTCCTTTTCCGAAGCCTATCAGATTTCGCATCTTAGGCAGAAGCGATGGAAAGCCAAGCGCTTTCCAAGTAGTTGAGGAAAGGATACTCATAGAAGCCCCTTCATCTATGATAGTACTGACCATGACCATTCTGTAAGCTTGTACAATGATTTAGAATGGTACATTAGATGGTAGACAGGGTCTGCCTAGTAGATTCCAGTCAAAGGAAACGACTAGGTTGCTCGTAGGTGGGACCGAATAAACAACCAAATATGACTTTGAGGAACTTCCTTTCTGCGATAAAGGAACGGGTAGATCGCCCCCATGTTCATCAGAGTTTTTTTTTACAAAAAGAATTTGAATGCTGTCGTTCTCATTCTCTTCGGTGACTGTATCATCTGAAGGTAGAGCTTCCGAAGACAAGACTAGGTCGACTGCCATCTCGATCTGTTGACTTTGGTTTGGTGTGGACTCAAAGGATTTATCTTCAATGATAAATGCTTCAACTAACCACAAAGGTGTGTCAGTCGGATTTCAACTAGCGATGGACTCGGCAAGAGTTTCTTGTATCCAGGAGGAAGCCGTAGCGGTGTAGTAGGATGGTTATCCAAGAATCTTTTAGCTTTGTCTAGGAAGGGATAACGGTGGATGGCATGATCGCCTTCACATAGTCTAAAAGGAATTTTATATTTTCCTTTCTGTCCAGTGACTTCGTTTTCAGTAGTCGATGGTGTACTTTCAACATGACCGTCAGAGGTTGAGGAAACCAGATTGCGCAAGTGGGGAGACCAGTCCCTTAAGATCTATGGGATGTAAGGAAAATCTCGATGATAGTGGTCCCCTTTGCAAATGACACATGGCAATTTAGTTTTGGATGGTGCAGTGTGTAGATTTTCACTAGACAATGTATGGTTGCCCCTTTTTGCTTTCAGCTCCTTCTTCTTCTTCTCCTTCCCTTTCTTCTTCTTCTCAGTTACTTGGCTTTTAGTTTTACCAGCTTCACCAAGTGAAGAGGAATAATGAGAAGGAGAAACAAATGAAGTAGAAGGTTGGGGGGTAACTCTAGTATCATCTAGTTGTTGATTTGATTTCTCAGGAATCACGGTGCTTTGAATGACAGAGGTCGAGAAGAGCCATACTGGCAAGCCGATTGTCAGTCCTGGAAGGGACAATGTGGCCATATGAGGTGCACCAACATCTCACCAGGAGGAGAAAGGACTAGGATTTCCCCCAAGGGGAAGCCCTTGGTTGGTGGACTCCATTTTCTCAACCTAAGATCAACGAGGGAATAATGACGTTATTCCGATTAAATTAAATTTTATGGCGCTTTGACACAACTTGCTTTTTTAGTTTTTAAAAGTCAAGAAAAAACTAAACATGACTCTAGTCGCCTTTGATTTTTAATGAGCCTGAAGTGACAAGTGCTTAGATGAACCTTTTCCTTTAAGGAGTTTGAAAAGGAACGAAAGAGACTACTCTGGAAATCTAGACAGAGGTATTACCAAACAAATTGCAAAATTGCAGAATACTTTTTACGGTACGGTAGTCAATCTTCCAGAATGTTGTGTTCAGTGCATTATGATTGATAGGGCGACAGACATGGCTTCCTAAGGATAAAGGATATAGCCTATTGTGGTCTCCCAATATATACTTGACGGTACGTGGGAGCACAAGTCTGTACTGGCACTTATTGTCATAAAGAGGAGGAACCACCCGACCTTCAATGAAAGCAATAGTTACCAGGCTTTACGATGTCAGAATACGTCTATAGCCTAGACTTCTAGATGTTGTGCGTTATATTCCAAAGCGTTTTTATGTTCATTGAATTTATTTTACAGTTGATCTTCCTTAAGAAGTTTTCCTTTAAGGTTCACTACGTGATGTAGATATACAATTCCTGAAAATGTAATCTAAGATGATAAACAGTCATTTACTCTTCTTTTTGCAATGAAAATCCTAGCTACTAAGGAAAGAGAAGCGAGATTCTTTCAACATAGAGTAGAGAGCACACATTAGATGCACTGTCCTAAATCAAAATCAACAAGCAGTCTAAATGCAAATGCAAATGTATGCATTTGTTTTCTGCTTTCTTAATGTGTGAATGACAAAAAGAATGCTAAGTACAAATTTGAATTAACTTTTCAAAGCGACAGTACTAACAATTTTCTCTTCAAAAGATGAAAGGAAGACAATGACGACAATTTGTGATTTTGAATTGAAAACTACTTTTAACACTTGAAATACTATTAATTCAAATCAAATACAAGAGTAACAGTGTAATCGACCATCAAGAAGAGTAGGATTTTTTTCCTTGACTGAAAATGACACTTGTGACACTTCCAAATCAAAAGACGACAGTTCAATTAAGCTACTTCTTTGTAAAGGAGAACTGAAGAGAGTGAATAAATCCTGAATAAATCTGAAGAGAGTGAAGAAAAAACCAAAATCTGGAGGTAGAAACAGTCTTATCTGATCATTGCACCTATAACACAGGGAAACAGGGATGCATCTCACCTACTGCACAGAGGAGGTGCGATGCATCCAGATTGTGAAGAGGAGAAGGTGAGATGGTCTAGGGATGAGACTTTAACTTGGTTTTTGGTCATAGTTTGCAGCTTAGTTTAGGGATTTAGGCCAAGCTAATGATAGTAAATAAATACAAAGTGTAGGGGCTGATTTAATGAGGTTACTTAAGCCACCACCAGGGCAATTAGGATGTTTGCAAGTCAAATGTTTAATTCATAAACTAACCTAGAGATTGACTGAAGCAATGTTTATCTACTTTGTAGTTGCATAGCAAAAGAAGTTCGAAGGCTAGATGGCATAACTTTAGGCTCCGTCTGTAGTTGATAAAGTAAACAAACTAGAAACAAGCAAACAAGATATTTGCTCCCCAGTGGAGTCGCCATTTTGTTATCGGGAAATCTAGTGTCCATTCAAAGCTTCTAGTCCCACTAAGACAGGTAGCTATCTTAGAAACGAACAAACTAAAGTTACTTGAATTTTCCTTTATGAGAAGTAGATGAGAGAGAAGTAGAAAGTACGAACCTCAGTCTTTTTCTTGGCTCCTTACTTGTTTCCTCTCCCCTTTGACAGATCTTTGCCACTCCTTCCTTGCTTACCCCACTTCAAAGAGCACTTGTAAATTCAAAGCAACATGATACCATCAAAGCACAAAGATCTACAATCATAAACAATATAGGACCAGATATATATTGACCACACAAATGCATATATTAACTCAAACATACAAGAGTGTGGAGGCAAACTCAAATAGCTTTATTGATAGAAAGAGTAGAAGAGAGGATTACAACCCATTGATCTGACCTAACATCATCCTCCCAGCATGAAAGCCCTTCTTCACCTCATGAAAAGCTTAGATCACCAACACTATGATGTTCCACAAAGAAACTAACAACACTTCCTTACAAAATACAAGATTCTAGCCTCTGGATCTGTGGGATGAGGGATCCATACATAAATGTTTGCAGGGAGGTGAGTCAGCTTTTGGGATTTCGATTAGTGTCCTCTCTCTGATAGTTCTTGGTTCCACTTGGAGATTCATGATCTCTTACTCACCCATAGGCGATTTTAGAGAGGCAAGTGTCACAGGAGAAGTTTCTGGAAGATTCCATGATCATCCACCTTGCAAACTGTCTCTGCCATTTATCTACTCTCACCCATCGCACCCTACAGAAGGGATTTTCAGTATGCATCACACTTTTTGCATGTGGCAAGTGAGCTACATCGTACCCTTAGCACTAAGCAATCTGTATGGTCCAGTATTGACCAGTTCTGAGTAGTTTTCCATGGAGAACTTTCTTGGAGATGATGTAATCAGCTCACCTTGTCAATACTATTACAACACTTTTAGGAACAGAGAAGCCCTTAGTTTATGGACATATATGATTGGGGTTGCAGTGCCCAAATATGTCTATAACAATTACCAACTCCATGTTATCCCTACCATCCACCCCTACCACAACCATAATCTGAACCACATCCATATCAAAGATCCACTCCCACTCAACTTCCTCTACCACCATTTCCAAACCCACACAAGGACGTAGCTCAACTAACATATAATGCTGAGTAAAAATACTTGCAAGCATCTCCTCTTGATCTAAATGGTATTCATCTTAGCTTAGGAATAGTATGACCAAAAATAGATTCTCTTTATCTCATTGAAGAGTCAAATGAGAAAACCAAATAATCATGGGTTGCACTTGAAGAAGAACACACATCAAAATAAGAGATTGCGAAAATTCCCTCATGTTTAAAATCAAATCCTCCATGTGTTCAAAAGACTAATCAACAAAAAAGAAAAATATTTGGATGTCATGGTAGAAGAGGATACATGAAGAGATCCAAATGTGCAAGTGGACCAAGGGCATCACAACTATATCGAAATATGGTTCAAGAAAATCACTAAGATCTAGCAATACACTCTTCCCCAACAATTCCTGATAGTGTCTTAGTCAAAGCATCTAGTCTGTCACATTCAAGTACATGTCAAAGAATACATTTTGAGCCTACACATGGGTTTATATGTCATATTGTTATGCACATGTCTCCATTGCAAGTATTATTATACTTGAAAGAGATTTTATTTTTTTCAAGTAGGGTAGGATAGAGGAATCAAAGAAAAAAAGGAAAAATAGGAAAATAAAATAAAAGAAGAAAGTGAAATCTTAGGTGAAAACCTCCTTTGAGGCACCTGAGCTTCGCTCATTGATTTAAAACCTTGATAAGGTGGTAATGGGTTCTAAAAGGATAAAAAAAAAGAGAGAAAAAGAAAAGATCTTAGGTGAGAATCTCCTTTGAGGTGCATACGCAAACATACTAGTTGAAAACGTCATTAAGGCAGTTAGCAGGCCTAGGAAAATAAAACAAAAAATGAAAAAGGAAAAGAAATTTTTTTTTTTTCTCCATGTATCTCTCTCTAATGTATACAGGTTCTCTCCAACATTTACAAACAAAAAAAAACAATTTTGCACCAATAAAAATGTTGATCAAAAACCTAGTGAAAGGAAGTCAACATTGGGCTTTCTCCTCCTTTTCCCATATTTTCCAACAACACAAAGGCCATGTCAATCCATCACCCTCATACATTTCCAACATACACCTATCATTTCCAAGTCTTTCCCATTCATTTCCCTGACTATCATAAAATGCTACAAGAGGCTAAAATACACCTGGTAGAAATTATTTTTACCATATCTAAAAAATTGTGCATCAATGGGATGAGTTGTTTCATGGGGAGATGAATATAGATGATGCTAACATGCTCAAGGAATTTAAATAGATTTTAGTGCACATTTTTCACGAAATTGGCGTCCATCACCTACAACCATTTTTTTTCTTGAGATTCATGCATCCATTGGTCAAGTGTTTTTACGGGGATATGAATAAGGATGATGGAAACATTCTCACCGTATTTTAGTTAAATCAAATCTAGCATTTGACATATATGTATAAAATATGTATGCTATAGGAAACCATCCTAAAATGCTACAGGTGCAGCCGATAATGCTAGAGGATGCAGATATCATTTCAAAAAGGGGAAAAAATGGCATGTATTCTCTAAGAAATGTTGGGATAGGTCCACCTATACCACCTTCATCACTTATCCAGTACATCTATCTAATATTCATCTTCAAATTCCACTCTGTCTTAAATGAAAAAATGAGAAAAAGCTTTGCGATCAACATTTCCACCACCTACATAGCCTCTTTATTATTTTAACTGTGTCCTTATACCTCCTATGACTTGGCATAAATAAAAAATGTTGTAATGAGGTATTGAAGAGGAAATAAATGACAACAAGAGGAAGAGGATTCCTCCTATAGCAGCTTGTACATTTATGGTAGAACTCAACATGACATTTGTTTCACCCATAGAGTAGAAGATATAGCACCTTGAGCATCATGAAGCCATTTATGAAGTTGAGAAGGGATACACCCTCCTTAGGAAGGAGTCTATCTACTCCACCAGCAGTATATTGGACATTGGGAAGAAACCTTCACACATAACAACTTTATCAGTGAAAGGATCATCAAGCTAAGAAGATATGTGGAGAATTAAACAAAGGAAACCAACACGTTCAAGATCGTCATATTATGAAGTCAAGCTCCAATATGTAAGCATCTCCAGTAAATTGACATCACATGTAGGTACTGTATTAAATATTACTCACCTCTTCTCTTGAACATATTATGGTTAGAAATTTGATGTCAAAGCATGAGAGATAAGGTTTTATAAATTAAGGATGGGCCAACGGTCTCGGCCACCCTTGACCAGTTAAGTGCAGCTAAATCCCTCATTCATGCAATGTGGAAAATCCAAATTAAGAAGTGTGATGACTACAGGTAGTGAGGACAATGGTTAAAAGAGAACATTCATGCAAATTCCAAGTCACTGAAGTGCTCTGAGTCATTACCACAAAAGGGAATAAAAGTAGAGGCTAAAATTAACTTACACAATTACTCATTCCTAAGAAACATTTAGAGAAACACATCAAGGTATAAAAGGATGAGATATATGCTACTAGGCACTTGCTAGGGTTCTATAAAGAGATACGTGGTTTATTTCCAAGTGACACAAGATCGAGCATAGCTGCTACAGGAGAGACAAGGTTGCTATTGGAGAAATAGGGTTCCTACAGGAGAGACAGATTGTGTGCTACAAGAGAAACAAATTTTCTATAGGAGAAGACATAGTGCTACAAGGAAGTCTAGAGAGCTACAAAAATCGTAAAACCCAACATTTGAAGAGGGCAACTTAAGGGAAGGTTAACTACACCTTCTTATTTTCCATCTATGGGCAAGAAACTTGAAAAACCTCTCATTCCTTCAATAATGCATCCCGTAAAAAAATTCTCATAGGAGGTTGAGTATAAAACAAATAATGTGAATGTTTCTTTTGACTTAAGAAATGTTAAAAAGGAAATGATTTTTTTTTTAGTCTAAATTTTTTGTTCCTCTAACCGGTATGGATAAAACTTCTCTTTTACCCCTGTAGCGAATTGAGACTATTGGTTTGCCAATCTTTCGAAACTCACAGTGACAAGTCATGGGGGGATTAGTTTCAATTGTACAGAGTTGACAGAATCATCAAGGATGCCAATTATCACATATTCTATGGAGAATGTTCAAAAACGTGTATCATGGGCAAAGATTGTGGACATTAACAAGGAGTGTTTTCTTAAGACATAAGCACAAGCCTAATTAAAACTTGGAGAAAAGGATGGATCTACATCAGAAGGAGTTGAAGAATAAGAGGAAGAGGATGGATCAAGACAATATGCACCAAAATTCCTTATGAGGTAGCTTGGGATGTTAAGCAGGCCACCAGGGCCATGAATGAGGCACAATTATGTTATTGTTGCACAAAGGATGAGCAATAATTTTAGCAGGGAGTATGATGGGTCTCCAAATTAGACATAAATTAAGGCCCATCTGACAATTCTTCAACACATTAAACCTATAATTTTTGCATTAGATGACATATTTTTATCTTTAATATGTTCACTAGGAAGCTTTAGAGATAATTTCATATATGTGCCTAATATTATTTAGTTTTATAGAATATTGTGAGAATATCGAGCAGATTATGAAGATTTGAAGGATGAGATAATATATGGACTTTCTCCCTACTATAGGAGGATTAGTATTGGATAATAAATTAAATAAATATCATGAAATTATTGTGAAATTTTGGAGCTTCAATGATTGAGAAAATCTAGGAATGTGTTCCCTCACATTTAATGTACATTCCTAGTGTTGGGAACCAGATCCACTATTTGAGGGATTTTGGAGGCGAAATCTTCCTCCTTTTGAAGATAATTATTTCCTATCATTTGTATAAGTACCAATTATAATTTTCCTCTAGGGGCATGTATTTATAAGTCTTCTTGTCGATAAAACTTATTCTTTAGTAGCTCTACTTTCATTTATAGCAGGGATGTACTTGGATTGATTGACATATTGAAGTTTGTTGCCATTTTTTCTTCTAAATATTCATGTCCTTCATTGGAATATGCATTTCCTTGGGCTTGGCCATCCTAGGAGCCTTAGAGCCCTCTTGTAAAATTTATTTAAGTCCTTTTAATGTCTTTTTCACTTACATCTCTTATTTATGCATTTACTATCCATGCTCCTTTTGTAGTAGGTTACACTGACTAAATGATTGAAGTGCATTTTTGTGTAGGATATTTACAGATTAAAAATCATGATGCATCCTTAGAAAATATTTGAAAATTCATATTCATCATTGAGCTATTTGGATTGGGTTACTAGTTCATGAATCTAGAATTTTTGGAAGTCCCTTGTCGCAAAATAGTAGTAATGTTCTTCTATTTTTTAAAACGTGTTAATGAGCTTCATTTGAGTTTATTCGACTTGAATTGGATCATAAAAAAAATATATTTAATAAGAAAAACTACCCCATAGCATTTTCACTAGATTAGGTTAGGCATATGGTAGGTTAACTAGCTCGCGAGTTCTAGAATTTTTCAGTTTTTAGAGTAGTAATTCTATGCTATTGTTTAGCACATGTTAGAAAGGATATTTTGGAGTGGTTCCACTTGGAATGGATTTCCAAGACATCCTAATTAATAATAATAATAAATCCCATCCCATTTTCATTTTATTTACTTTGGAATTCAGTAAGTTATCTCCTCTTGTAGCAAAACAAGGCCTTTTGTAGCACCTCCTGTAGGACTCGTGTAGCAGGGGTAAACTTGATTAGATTTGCTCCAAAAGCTTATTTTTTGTCTCTTAGCCTTGATAATGACCCCTAGGATGTAAATCCATTATTGGGGAAGAATAAATACCACATAGGAGTTTCCTTTTTACAAAGTATATTAGGAATATTTCTTTGAATTTATGCTCTTAGGATTTCAATTACAAATCGTTGATCTTGCATAATATTAGTTTATTTTCAAGGCAACCTTTCATTCCTACAAATAGAATAACCTCTACCTTCTTTCAATTAGGACTAGTGATTACATTTGAGAAAGTAGCATTTCCATTTCTTGCAAATAGAGTAATGTTTCCATTTCTTCAATTAGCTTAGCCTTTGATTTCTTCACATTCACTCCATTACATCATATCAATGAAAGAAGGAAAAATTTTATGCTACACATATAGTTTCGATACCTCTTAAATTTGTACAAACCCTAGGTTGATAATTTAAGTTGGTATCCTTTGGAGTTGCAACATTCTTGGTGCAATACTGATGCTCCTTACATATAACCAATAGAATAAAAATTATAGATTTTAGGCTTCTGCGATCAACATTTCGTCAATTGATGTCTTTCAGAGTCATTGCATTCGTGTTTTATTGTATCGATGTTTCGAACGAACCTCTGTGGTTCATCATGAGAGTCAGATAATGTTGGGGCAATAAATATAGGTAAAAATGGGTTGGTAATGTAAGTAGCCGAGGGTTTTGATTTTGTTAAGAAATGAATTTAAGTTCAATTAATAATAATAATATATATATATAATATATATATATAATATATATTATATATATATATAATATATATAACATTAATTAATACCTAATGTTATTATTCTAATATGATTTTATGTGACATTATAGTATTATAATGTTTCAAATGATATAATGTTATTTTTCCATTAGTAAAAGTTTTTGTATTAATTAATTTCGCTAACATTAAGATTATTAATGTTAAATATATTATGAATTAACAATAATGTTATAAATAATGCAAAATAATTAAAACATGTAATATAATAATAAAACTAAATGGGTCTTCTAAATATTACTAGTTGATTTTTTATTAATCAATAATTTTTAAGATGAATTGTTGAGGATTTTCCTAAATTTAATGTCAACCGAGGAAATAAATTATTGAAATTTAACCTTACTAAAAGTTCTTTTAGGGATTCAAGGTAAGGTGGGGTTCTTGATTAATATTACTTATTCAAATGTTAATAAAATGATATTAGGGATAGGTTGAACCATGTGGAGGTCACGAGATAGTGGGCTCGGGAGACCTAGGAGATGGTAGAGACCCCAGTTAGTGTAGGAATCCAATTATCACTTATTTTCCAACCATCATCGCAGTTGAGGTTATTGGGGTGTTTTCCTATTTCGATAGCTTCTCTAAATTTTCTATGGTTATAATGGTCAACTTTGGCAACAACACAAGTGTTTTCTATGCAAATGGGATGATTAGTTTTACTAGAGTGTTCGGCTAGAACTAAGATTTTGGAACAGTTATGTTTGATGTCAGCAGCATGTTCTCGAATCCTAGTCAATATAGAATGACCTGTTTCACCAATGTAGGATTTATCAGATGAACACAGAACTAAATAACCCATTTGTGGTGTTTAGGATCAATGGGATATTTTACCGATTTCAGGCATCTACTAATCATATTCAAGGGTTTGAAAGTCGTTTTTATGTTATTCTTTTTAAAATGTGTGAAATATTGTTAGTGGTACCTAGAATGTAGGGTAGGTTAACCTTGCTTGCACTATTATCCATTGCAGGTTTCAACCCCGTACAGAAATTACCTTCGCACAAATTCTAAAATAAATAAAATAAACAATGTGAGAGCATAACACATAAAACACATGTACACAAAGATTTTCACCTGGATCTCAAAACGGGGACTACCAGCTTGATTTTTCATGATGTTCCTTTCAATGTTATAGTACATATTTAAACATGCCAAAGCATTCAATACCATGGACCAAAAACCATCGCGTCCAAAACCATGGACTGAAAACTATCACGTCGAAAAAACATGTGTGAAAATCATGCACAAAACCATAGGTGGGTCTGCCCAACCTAACATAGGTTCCAAAACCAAAGTTTTCTGGGGCGTTCCCTAGGACCCCATAAAGTGGCATTACCTGCACCCCTCAAACCCCTTATGACCCCCCCGCTACGGAATTGGCACAATGAAGGGGGGCTCCACCCCCCCTCTAACACCCTGGTTACCTACATGGGCTAGTGGTGGAAAGAATGTAACACAATCCAAAATTCTCCCACTTGTTGTTTTCTTTCCATAGGGGGCACAAGAGAGGTGAGTCATTTATCTAGCCCTACAAAGCCCACTGTTTCTCTACACCAAGAGAACTTCTCAGAGCTCACAGATTTTGTCAGTGCATCTACAGTATTCTTCAAAGTGTCCACCTTTACCAGCAATACCTTCTTGCCTTCTATCATATCCCTCACAAAGTGATATTGAACATCAATCTGCCTTGTCTTCAAATGTTATGCAGGATTCTTTGCCAACAAAATTGCATTTTGGCTCTCACAATCTATCCTTATAGCTCCCTATACTAACCCGATAATTGAACACAATCTTTGTAGCGAAACTACTTCCTCCCTTGCATGAGTGGCTGCCATGTATTCTGCCTCTGTAGTTGATAGTGCCACTAAAATTTATTTCTTACTCATCCAACTGACTACACCTTCAAATAGGTTAATCACATACCCACTTGTAGATCTTCTCTGATCTAGATCTCGAGCCCAGTCTGCATCAACAAAGCCACAAATATTCAATACTCTGTCCAATCCAGGTCTTCGTTGGTAGCACAAACCATAATCACTATTGCCGTACAAATACCTGAAAACCCGCTTCACTGTTATCTAGTGTTTCTTTCCTAGTTTTGACATAAACTTGCTCAATAATCCCACTGCATGTGCAATGTTTGGTCTAGTACAAACCATTGCATACATTAGGCTACTGCTTGCACCTGCATATGGAACACGGGACATGTCCTCTTCTTCTTCTTGTGTCTTGGGACACTGTTCAATAGATAACTTTACACCTACATGAATAGGAACCTTCATCGGTTTACTATATTTCATATTAAATCTTGCAATATTGTCTCAACATACTTCCTCTAGTTTAACCAGAGCTTCCTCTCTGCCCAATATCTTTTAATTTCCATGCCCAAAATATAGTTTGCAACAACAATATATTTCCTGTCAAATTTTGAGGACAATTGGGTCTTCAAATCCTGGATAATTTCTTTGTCTTTTCCATCCAGCAACATATCATCCACATGCAAGACCAAATAAATAACATGGTCAGTAATTAATTTAAAATACACACAGTGATCCGCTTTGCTTCTGGTGAAGCCAAGTCTTCATATAAATGCATCAAATTTCTGATACCACATCCTTGGTTGCTGTTTTAACCCATACAAAGACTTCTTTAACTTGCATACCAGTTCTTTCTTACTCTTCACCACAAAGCCTTCAGGGTTGCTTCATGTATATTTCCTCTTCTAGATCCCCATGAAGAAATTTTGTCTTCATGTCCATCTGTTCTACCTCAAAATCAAAAGCAGCAACAACAGATAAAAGTAATCTAATAGAAGTTACCTTGGCAGTAGGAGAAAAAATATCACCAAAATCAAATCCTGGCACCTGGGAATAACCTTTTGCTACCAACCAGGCTTTGTGTTTCTCCACCATTCCTTCTACATTTGTCTTCTTCTTGAACACCCATTTTCTGCCAAAGGGTTTCATTCCAGCCAAAAACTCGCCCAGATCCCAAGCCTCATTTTTGTGCAAAGATGCCATTTCATCAACCATGGCCTCTTTCCAGAGTTTTCCATCCTCTAAATCTACTGCTTGCTTCAGAGTTTTGGGATCATCATCAGTAATAGATAAAGAAAAATTTGAACAGAAAGTAGATGGACTATACCTTTCAGGCTGCCTTCTTTCTCGAACTGGTCTTCTCACACCTGAAGTTTGTGGCTCTTCATCTTTTGATTCCTCCTCTACTGTAGAATATGATTCTTCCTCCTTTAGCTCAAAAGCTATCCTCTTAGGTTCTTATGGTTGGAATTCATGTTTAATAACATCTTTCACCTCTCTGAACACCACACATCCGTTGTACACAACCTTTGTTGTTACTAGGTTCCAAAAATTATAACCCTTTAAACCATCCTTATACCCAATAAAGATGCACTTTTCAGATTTACTATCCAACTTGGTTCATTTCTCCTTTGGAACATGTACATATGCATCACATCGA
>APFE030668860.1:47670-63914 GCA_000404065.3 Pinus taeda | reverse complement strand
TTCACACATTAACACAGTATGTATCCCGGGGAAAGCATCTCGCTAAAAACCCCAAATATTTGTATATTAATGATTGAGTCATGTAACATTACACAGCATAATACTTCTCACAAGTATCTCCACCTCTGTTACACACAAACTAGCTTAGATCTGAATCAATCACTGGCTCAAATCTCCTCCGCTGCTTGCCTGCCTCCACTGCGCAATCATGCATGAGAATACTGATGAATTGAATGAAGCAAACTCGTATTTCCTTGGCTGAACCACGCAATCCTCATTGGCATTACTCAATCCCATTGATTGTGCAAATCATCATGCACAGCTATAGTCACAGCTGATAGTAATCTGATTCTCTACCACCTGTCCCTGTTGAACTGAACATGCACTGACATGCAACTGAGTTAACTGATGTATTCATTAGTTGTATTATGAGTTAATAACTTGTGAATTAATTAATAACTAATTCACCCAACTCATCTCTAGTCTATTTGCCAGTTAGACTAAATACAACCAGTTTAACAAAGCTAAACTGAACACAACTCCATCAACTGCACCTCCAGTCCACTAAACTCAACTCACTTGAGTTCTAACTGAAGTCCTGCATGCAAATATTAGTCATCCCATAGGTAACCACGTATTTCCTTCTGGGATCTGCATGTACCACATCCGTAGCTCATCCTGAAGTGCTCCAAGAGAATAAGACAAAGTTTATAGTCTAAATATTATTATGAGCTGATAATATTTGACTGTTCTATATTTAGACTGAGTAGTCACTCCGCTGTGATCTAAAAATTGAAGTCCATCTATTTTTCCCAATTTGACCAATCATCCATAAACAAAAACTTGCAATCCATAGACATGATCCATATGTCTAAAAATAGACATAGTCTAAAAATAGACTTGCGCCAAAAATAGCCTGCGGGCCCACTTAGTGAAGGCGACTCTTTTCACTAAGCTCCATCATCTTGTTGCAATCTCAAAATTTTCTTCCTAACATACTTAAATACAAAAATCTCTAAGTTTCTTTAAATTCATTATGATGTGGGAGAAATTAATGACCCAACTTGCGCCATAAAACTCCTAGAAGCGATTGAGAGAAAAACTCTGTTTTCTGGTTTTAGTAGTTCACTTCATGATCAGTTTCGGGCCACATGCAAAAGTATTTTGGAATTATGAAAGAGGTTTCTCTTCATAAAATCTCCAGATACAATAATCTATCTCACTTTTTTCATAAGTGTTACCAGTTGGGAGATGCAAGCCTTTCTTTGAAGCCATATTTTCAGAAATAAGAATTTTCCAGTTTTATACATGATGTTCAAAGACAGTTTTTGGGCAGTATGAGAGGTATTGCAAAAACCCAAGAGATTTTGTTGTTCAAGACAACATGGTTTCCAAAATTCTCCTTCAGTTTCTCAAAATACATTTTGGATAAGGAGATAAAATCTCCGTCTCAACACCTGTTTTTTAGGGTTGAAGAGGCAAATTGAAGATATTTAAATTCAACTAACAAAGTCTAAAGGTAAGCTACAACAAAGATGAACAAAGCAACTCTAGAGCCCTTTTCCTCTTATTGCGAGAAGGACTTCTAATGTCACTTAACACACAAAAAATTTCAATGATCATATCCAAGACCTTCACATTTCATCATTCCTAGAAGGAATCTTTGGTGTTATAACACTTATAAGCTCACTTAAACATGTGACAACATTTTTTACTTCATTATCTCCATGTTTCAACAACCTGTGCTTGCCCAAGAGGATCATTGTTGGAACCATAGATGTTTGCATTATCTAGGAAGGTGTTTTATTCACCCTTTGTAAACATTCTTCCTACTCTTGCAATGGGCCAAGAAGAGTGCTTTCGATGGATACACTTGACCAAGCTTGTCAACTACAATAAAAATATCTTCTTCTAGCATTTTCTCATCAATATACTCTACCTCTATTGCAAAGTCTTCAACCTTAGCTAGCAGTAATATGTCTTTATTTAATCTACTAGAATTTCAAAGGGATCTTAATTTTCAGAATTTTAACTTCAAGAAATGAGTTCAATAAATATACAAACACCAACAACTAATATGCCCATAAATAACAATTTGTAACGTCAACACTGTTTAATGAAAATATTTGGAGGAAATTTTATTGAATTACAAAGATGAAACTCAGAGAAATACTTAAGGGTAACTCGTCCAAAAATTATTATGACAACCCAAATTATATGGTCCTCTTCATCAAGCAAATCCACTCTAGCGATTTGACTTCTTGTTGGTGTGAGATGGGAACCAGAGAAGTTTTGGTCTGACTATTTTTTTTATCCTACATGTGTTTGAAGATATGCTCTTAGGGATTCAATCTGACCTCAACTACGGTGATATGATCCACAAAATTTAGGAGATTCAACTTTTGTGTTTTTTGTAGGTCGATTCACAGTCTCCTTTGTGAGTTTAATCTAACCCTATTTTCCTATTCACTTTGTGTGGGGTGGGTATTCGATCCAATCAATTCGCGAGTTATCAGCCTTGACAAATAATTGGCTTCGTCCCTGAGGGCATATGGAATTCACCCTTGTCGACCCACTGACAATGTAACCTTTGAAAGAATAACTTGACTCATATTCAATTCATGTGATTTGGTCCTTGATAAGTTTTTGTAAGTGCTGCCCCCCGATGAATAATAGTGCTTCCCACTGAGGTGCTTTAAATCGACTGCTTGACACTAATTGACTCAACCTTCGTAAAATAATATTGGCCTCACTTGGCCCATATTCCTAAATCAATCACCAGACTATGGCCCATTTGGAACAATAATTGATCTTCAATTTGGTTTCTTGGTTAGGTTCAATTAATCCCTTTTCAAGTATTTAATCTCAACTTGTAATAACCCCAGGTTAAAAGTTCATGTAATAAAAGTTAATAAGGAAAAATAAGACCAAGGTCAAGGGACACTTATTCCACGCTGAATGTTGGGAAAAAATATCCTAGTGGGCATCACTTGTTGTGTTTATGGATAAGGGGAAATTGGCAAAGGCTTTGAAAAGGAAAAAAGGCATTCGTGGCATTTTATTTATGAAAATAAAGGAAAATAGGAGAAAATGGACGTGAAAAGTCACAGGTTTCATGTGAGGAGGAAATTGAAGGAAAATAGAGGAAACATGAAGAAATTAGAGGCATCATTAATAAAAAGACATCAAAGCATCAATTGGTAGCATTTTGTCAGTATAGTTTTGGAATTAGTCTCAGAGAGGAGAAAAGTACCAAGAGGAGAAGGAAAACACGCAAGCAAAGGAAGGACAAGGAAAGCAAAGGAAAGCAAGGGTCAAGCAAAGGAAAAGTTGGATCAAGTAGCATCAACAGGAATACTTGTAGGTAACGGGTTGCATGTATGATTTCATAGCTGGTTTTGACATGCATGATATGTACATGTTAGCATTTGGTTCTTTTGCAGTCATTGGAATGGATTTTTCCAGGTTTCGACAATGGATTTTAGCTTTGTCTTTCCATTTCCAGATAGCCATGGTGTTATGGGACTTTTCTCGATTTGAGCTTTGGATTTCCAGAATATTTTGGATATGGGTGAGGTGGTCTCAGGAAAATTCCCAAAGGCCTAGGAATCCCTTGAACGATAATGGAGGGATACATGGTAAAGCCTGAGGGTGGAGATGGGAAACTTCCTCAAGGTATTAGAGAAGAATTTCAGAGGCATCCAAGCTTGGTTTGGTTTTGTGATCTCGACATTGGTTTAGGTGAGATCATGACATGGTGAGGGTGGAGTTGGTTTAACCTTTGGATTCCCTTGGTTGTTTATGGATTGGTTTATCTATGAGATCCCACATTCATGATGGGAATATGACATGGGGGTGATTGGTTGAAAGAAAGATTTGCTTCAGCCAATCTATGGTCGGGTGGTACGTGGAAGTCTTGAATCTAGGTGGATTTTGCCTATGTTTAATAAGAGCTAAGTTTCTCTTGCTTTTAATGAGAAAATGTACTTGTTATTATGTGGCTTTAATGGTTGTTGTCTCATTGTTATTTATTTGGTTATAAGCATGGTTATTTGACAACTCCTAGTCATGGCTCTTTCCATGTTTTTACTTGTAACTGAATGAAAAATGAATGCAATACCTAATTGATGTTATGACAACTAATGTGAGAAGGAGATGATCCTTCTTGTTAAACCTTAGAAGGGTTTTCAAATCCTTATGTTCAGATTTGCATTCATGACTTGTAGATTGCATGTTTATCAAGTGTTTAACAGAATGTCAGTCCCAATTGAGGAAGGCCCAGTCAAGTCCTTGATCAAGTTTGTTATCAAAAGAATTGTCTTCATGTCTTTTATGAGTTATGGAAGTTTCATGGAGTTCTGGGCACTGACTGGGTCTTGGCCTTGGAAAATAGCCTTAAATTTCACAGTCGCTCGCATAGCACTGCCAGAAAAAGGCTACAGTTGCACTCATCAAGCTCATCAGTGTGACTATGATCTGATAATCACCCTATGTGTGACCTCAGTTGAAGATTTGTTAAACAAAAGGTATTACAGACTCATGTGCTGGTGTGTGCTCTATGCTATTCAAGCAACGGATCGATCAAATTGCTAATGCACAGACATTTAAATGGAAATACAACAGAGAAATACAGTAAGCAACACAAAGACACTAAACGTTTTTAATAAGGAGTTCACCCTATTCTCCAGGGCTACGTCTTCGGTCCAGCTTCAATGGTGGCCTTGTTTTAATGTGTCTTACAACAGAGAAATTACAATACAGGGACTCAATGTGAGTTCTCCTGAAGTAGATTTTGCTGGCAGGGTGGTTCTTCGATTCCCCAAGCCACTCAGAGTTCATAGACTCTTTTTCTTCCTACCAGCTCTGTGACCCTTGGTCTACAGTGGGAAGAGCCAAATGTGATGCTCAATCTAGACAGATTCCTCTATGGGAAGGCTTGAATCTTCAAGCTCTCTGGTGCTCAACGATGCCTGTGGTCAGCTCGGCCCTCTGTCTCCTCTGCTTGGCTTTACTGTTTTCTGTGTTCAGTCTTCCTCTCAAGGTTCACTGTTCACTGTCTCTCTTGGTCGCTTGGACTCCTCTCCAAAATCCTCCTTTTCGACTGTCTCTGTTCATGGCTTTAACCATTCGATACCTATGCCTGTTTGGTTCCTCTCTTGCCTGCGTCAATTATCCTTCTGCAGCTGCGCTTGGAGTTCCCTATTCGGCATCAGCATGAATGCTCGGGAAGTGCCACGTGTCCTCGTCGGAACAACGCCAGTCTGCTCGTCGATTCATTTATTTGGTTATGTCGTGGCTACGTTCTTTCTCCACCATGGTGGTGAACGGATTCCAAATCACTTTAAATCACGGCTTAATTCCCTGTCGATTCCACTTCTTTCTATCGGGCACAATCTCAGTCGTCTGATCTAGGCTCCTCCAGATCCAACGTCATACGCACGTCGAGTGCGGTTGACTTGCTCGACTGATAGCGCGCGATCACGACGGTTTTTCTCTCACCTCCACTGCCACGTGTCGATCGCTAAGTGGGATCGCTCTGCTCCTGTCCAAAACCTCTTACCATTCAAGGGCGTCCCGATCAATACCGCCAGTTTTCTAGAGCGCGGGTCCCACCTTTGTCCTTTATCACTTTTTCTTCTCCGCCCACGGTTCTCCGGCTCCCAACATGACTGAGTGCTTAAGGCTTTTCCATTTCGGCCCTATTTTCCCAGCTATGCGCTAATCGTGCATCGAAAACCACCTCCTTTTCCCGATCCAGGTCTCCCAGGGGCTACTATGGTCGTCTGCACGGTTTCCATGGGCCTCGGTCAGTGCGCTTTGATCGAGGTCCTTGTCGTTCCACATCAGCTGCCATGGCCACTGGTTCAGGGTGTTTTTGATGCTGTTTTGGATTCTTTAGAGATTTGTTTCATCTAGATACAATCAAGGTTCTTTGTCAGTCATTGATGGATCTGATTCGGATCACGACCTCCCTACTGAAAAAGCTTTTGGACCACCAAAAGTTGGTTTTCTTCAAGCATCGACTAAGTGAGGAAACTGTTGTCTCACTTGTCCAATCTCAATCCACTTCACACTGCTTGGCTTTGAACCTTTAAGCCCAATCTTGAGGTATTCCACCTATCCATTGCACATCATCCTCACCTTGCTGTCCAGCACTGTGTCTTCCTGTAACTCATTAAGGTATTCAGGTAGCAGGTCATCAACAGAAGGTAATTGACTCTGCTCTTCAGGGTCCTCAATCATTGAAGGTTCAAACAACCTCAAGCAATCTGCGTTCATGACTGAGTAGATGTGCATGTAATTTGGCAGATCAAGGTGAAAAGCATTCTCACCAACCTTCTCAAGTATCCTGAAGGGTCTATACCTGATAGGTTTTAGCTTTCTACCTTCACCTTGCATTCTGTCCTTGCTGATATACAGCTAGACTTGGTCTCCAACTTGAAAACTATGCTCCATTCGATGCTTATCATGCCTAGCCTTGTACTTGGCCTGACTCTTTTCCAGCTACTCCTGTACTGCCTGGTGGATCTCCTGGATCTGTTCATTGAACCTAGTTGACTTGTCCACATCACTGTGCCTATCAACCATCGTATCTTTACCAAAGACAAAATCCAAAGGAGACCTTGGTATGAAACCAAAAGAGGTCTCAAAAGGAGATCTCTGTGTAGAAGAGTGTTTGGCTCTATTGTAAGCATGCTGCACATAGCACAAGTGCTCATCCCAAAGCTTAGGATGTTTGCTGCAATATCCTCTCAGTAACTGGATCACCGTCCTGTTAACTACTTCTGTCTGGCCATTTGTTTGTGGATGAAAAGCTGTGCTTTTATTTAATTTGGTGTCTATTAGTTCCCACAGACTGGACCAAAACTTCCCCACAAATCAGGTGTCTCGATAAGATACAATAGAAGTGGGTAAATCCAAAATGAACCCATACATGTTCAAAGAATAATTTTGTAGTTTATTCAACTGTAATCTGTTTACTACAGGGTATCAAAATACACATTTTGTTGAACCTATCCACAACAACATATAGATAATCATGAACTTTCCTAGATTTAGGTAGTCCTCCAACGAAATCCATGGAAATGCTTTCCCAAGGGTGAGAAGGAACTGTCAAGGGAGTGTACACGCCTAGTTTTCTATTGCTGGGCTTGCTTTTAGCACACATAGCACACCCCTTTACATATCTAGAAACTGTCTCATTCATTTTTGGCCAATAGCAAAACCTTTGCAGCTGTGCAACTATTTTACTTACCCCAAAGTGACTTGATATTAGAGAAGTGAATGCTTCCCTAATTATCTTTACTCTCTCAGTTTGTGGAATGCAGAGTTTCCCAAAATGATATAAGAGTCGGTCCTTCACATGATAGTCCAATTCTTCTACTCTTTTGCCTTGACTCAAAGTTGCATATACATCTTTAAAGTCCATATCCTGAGCATACTGTTCTATGTAGCTTTCATGCAGCACAGAATTATGCTTAAGTAGGATAGATGCATTTATAATGGGGTCTAGATAACATATCTGCAACCTTGTTATGTATGCACTTTTTATACCTGATGACTAAATGAAACTGTTGTAGAAACCCCATCCATCTATAATGTCTTGATTGCTGCAATTTAGTTTAGGAGTGTAGGTATTGAAGTGGCTGATGATCAGTATGTATTACTGTTTCTTTTCCCATTAAATAATTTTTCCACTTTTTCACACTCTGAACTAATGCATACAATTCTTTATCATAGGTAGGATAGTTAACCACTACAGGATTAAAAGTTTCAGAATGATAACATATGGGTTTACCGTGCTGTGTCAACACTGCTCCCATGGCATAGTCACTGGCATCAATTTGGATCTCAAATGGTCTTTATAGATCTGGCAGTGCTAGTACAAGTGCTGTACTAATCTTTTCTTTTAAGGTGTCGAAGGCTTTCTGTTGTTTGCCTCCCCACTGAAACACCTTGTTCAATCCTGTCAAAGCATGTAAGGGAGCTGCAATTGAGGAAAAATTTGAAAGGAACTTCCTCCAATATTGTGCTGCTCCTAAGAAGCTTCTCACTTCTATAGCAGACTTTGGTTTAGGCCAGTTCATGATCATTGCCACTTTAGAGGGATCTATTTTCAATTCACCTCCCCCTACTATATGACACAAATAATTTAGAGAGGTTTTGCCAAATTCACATTTGGAGAGTTTAACATAAAGTTTTTCTCTTCTCAAAACATCTAATGTCTGCTTAACATGCTTTAAATGTTCTCCCACGTTTACTAAAAATAAGAATGCATCTAGTACATAATAACAAAAATCATCAAGAAAAAGTTATGAGTACATCATTCATTAATCTCATGAAAGTAGCAGAGAGCATTAGTTAGGCCAAAAAGGCATAAACCAACCATTCATACAATCCCTGCTTTGTTTTGAAAGCAGTCTTCCATGCATTTTGCTCTGCAACTCTGACCTGATGGTATCCACTGTGCAAATCCAGCTTGGTGAAATAAATAGCTTCCTTCAATTGATCTAAAAGATCATCTATGCGAGGAAGGGGATAACGATTTTTTATTGTTATTTTATTCAGTGCTCGGTAGTCAAGGCACATTCTCCATGAGCCATCTTTCTTTTTCACCAGAACAATTGATGACCCACATGGTGATGTGCTAGGCCTGATGAAACCTTTCTTGAGCAACTCCTGCACCTACTTCTTGGTTTCAACGTTCTCTAAAGAAGACAACCTGTACATCCCAATCTTAGGCAAAGGAACATCTTGCTGCAAAATAATATCATGTACTATTCCCTTTTTGGGTGGAAGACCTTTAGGTTCTTGAAATAAGATATCATACTCTAAAACAATCCCTTCTATATCAACTTGCTGATCAGCATTACAATCCTCAAATATATTGGTCTTATCAGGTGTCTTTTCCTTACAACCATCAGTGAGAACTGTTTGCATGAATTTATCATTCTTTTCATTTGTCCTGAGTTTATGAGAGTATAATTATTCTTGAGCTTATGAGCTCTTACAAAGTATTTGATTCCATCTTTAACAAGTAGATACTTATTCTCAGCTCTATAGAAAATAAATTTTCTATCGTACAAGTAAGGACTTCCTAAAACAATTCCACATATATTCAAAGGAATTACATCTAACTCAACCTCATCTACAAATGCTAACCCAAAAGAAAACTTGAGTTTGCACTAACTAGTCACTTGTAGTTGTGCTTTATCATTCAACCAACCTAATGGGTATGGTTTCTTATGAGGTGTAGTTGCTAATCCCAATTTCTTTACAATTGCTTCAGAAAATAGATTTACTTGTGAGCCATTATCGAGGCTTAGAGGGAGTCATTCAGAGAACTTCTAGGAGGGAAGTAGAGGAGTAGCGAGATGGTGGTGAACGAGGTAAGAGACTAGGATAGACTAGAAGGAGCATCAAACTTTGTAGTCTGGAAGGTCAAAATCCTATCCGTTCTAGACAAGAATCATGCCAATCACTTTGCCTTGAGGATGATAGCTATCCTAGTTGACCCAGCTAATAATGATAAGTACAAGGAGGCAATGGCGAGGGCCAAGAGCATCACCCTTGAAGGGGTCAAGAACCATGTAGTACCACATATTACCAAAAAGGAAACGACAAAAGAGATGTGAGAGGCCCTAAAGAAATTGTATCGGCATACTTCTGTGTAGAGAAGGATGTTACTAGAAAATCAATTGCGATCATACTAGATGCGGTAGGGAGAACATATCGACCCCTTCCTCAGTCGATTGAAGGAGATTCGAGATTAGCTAACTTCCATAGGGGCCACATTAGATCAAGACTTGATGGTGAGAACAACCCTGAATGCAGTCTCAGAAGACTGGGAGGTGTTTATCCAGAGCATACTGGGCAGGGCGACCCTTCCAAATTGGGAGGAAATGTGGGTTGCTTTTCGCTAAGAAGAGATCAGAAGATTGAGCAAGGCGAGAAGTAGCGGCAAGGGGATCAGAATCAAGAAGGAGGAGGAGGAGGATGTTTTCCTAGCATCTAATGGAAAGTAGGAGAAACAAAAGAAGAAGGACCTCTCCAAGGTCAAATGCTTCCACTGTGGAGAGCTAGGTCATTATGCGACCCAGTGTCTAAGGAAGAAGAGTAAGGGAGAGGCCTCCGAGGCCAAGGCAGTGCCAGCAAGGGCAGAGAAAGAAGTGGAGACAAATGATGATTGTGCCATGAGTGCTCATGTTGCCACTTCAAAAGAAGTGGGGAGACATTGCGTTGTAGTCAGGAGGACTACAGACGATGAGGGATAGGATCCTCGAGGTACCCAACCTCTTGGATTAGACTTTACTACAAGAGCCCCAAAGAGGAGTACCAATACTAGTGGATGTCAGTAGAGACAGATGCAGATGGAGCGATAGAGGGAGCTACAATGCAGGATTCCCAGGACAACGTGAGGCAGTAGTGCGAGAAGCACAGGAGTGTTGCACCAATGCAAGATGGCATAGAGAGGTGTGCAACAGTGCGAGATGCATGGAGTTGTCGCAGCAGCACAGAGGTCAAAGAGGGAGCACTTGTCAGCGATAAAGAAGTTTCAGCATCAAGTGTGTCTCTAGCCTAATAGAGATGTCAGAGTTGAGAGATCATTTGCTTACTTCTCAGTAACTGAGTTGCACTACAGTAGTTAGTAGTGTTAGTGCTATGGGAAACACGATGTAGCATGATGAGAGGGAGTTGTCGTACAGATGCAGTAGTGGTAGTGGTAGGGCCATGGCTAACAATACATGATGTAGCAGTGCAGAGGATGTTGGGTAGGAGGCCTAGCATCAACATAGGGACCGATGCTGGATGATCAGGGTGATGCTGAGTGAGGAGTATTACTAGAGCACAGTCCTCGCTAAAAGGAATTGTTTATTTGGGGTAACATCGGATGTGCGCTAGCCATGAAAATTGGTGGAGAGGCTAAAGAACATGAGATCTCCAATACCCAGAAATGGTTTGGGATGATTCTAAACAATTTGTGAGATATTAAAATAATTAATATTTCTAATGGAGTCCCTAAGTCTAAACTTAGGGAAAATAAAATATAAATGCGAATTAATATAAAATTGTGTTATAAGGGTCCAAAAGTCATGGATCAAGCTAGAGTTAATCTTATCCATTGATTAGGGACTTAATCTTAGTCATTGATTTGTTAACTAGAAAAGTATAAGAGGAGGCTTGAGGGTCGCTTGGAGAACACACCAAGAGATCAAGATTTCGACTTTTTGGGGCTGGGTTTGTTGAGAAAGTTGAGAGAGTGATCAGAGTTGTAGTTGAGGGGAAGTGAATATAGAAGCAGAGAGGAAAAGATAGCATTGAGAGGATCAACACAGTAGCTAGAGAGAGGGACACATAAGCAGCCAAGGGTTCACATAGAGCCAGTCTAGGCTCACGCAGAGGCAACCAAGAGCTGTGCATTGCCTCAGAGGGCCAACATGAGTGATGCAGAGGGCTAGAGGGATGATGCAGTTCCTCCAGATTCTGACGCAGGCCAAGCCAGAGTGATGTCGGGTAATGTTGGGCCAGAGAGAGGGTGACGTAGTCCCTAGAGGCTAACGCTGAGGTTTCGTGGGGCATATTGGAGCTATGGAGCTGTTGGAGTGTTTATTCGGGGTTTCAGCTGAAATATCTACTTCTGAGTAGAGAGGCACTACTGTCGATATTTTTCTTTGTTGGCTAAGCCATATTGGGCACCCAGATTGTATTCTGAAACTTCTTAATAAATCAAACCCTTAGATAGTTGCACTGGTTTTCCCGCATTATGTTTTTCCGGGGACATTAGTGCAAAAACAATGGTGTCACTTGTGTGCTTGTTTCTATTTCCTTTAGTTGATGATCTGTAATGTGTTGAGCATGTACTTGTATTTATTTCCATTATTTACATGGTAAATAACTTGTTAATTAACAAAACGAGTAGGTAGGAATAAATCAGTAAAGTGCATGAAGCGTTTCTAACGTGTCAAACTTAAAATTTCCAACAACTACACTATGGGTGTAGTCCTCATGCAACATGGTAAGCTTATCTATTTTCTTTCATAAACTTTTAAGGGTGCAGTGATTAACTATCCTGTTAGCCTCCTGCTGCAGCAGGTTACTCATATTTCATTATGGACATTTTTACAGGCCAAATATGTCATACTTTGCATGCTGCAATGCTCCATATTTGCTAACAACCACCAAAGAAAGAGGCCATGAAAGCGTGCTAATCTAAGTCCAATTGCTGCATTCCAATTTTGAAGAGTGTTCCATTTTTTGTAGAATTTTCAACTGAAGGGAGGTCCAAACAGCTTAATCTTGGTCTCCCTAGGTTTCAATTTCCTGTTTTAGAATATAGAGAATGAATAATCTATCTAAACAACTTAATCTTGGCAGATTCTTAGATAGGTAGAGAATCAAAGGAGCCCAACTGCTTAATCTGGGCCCTTGGAAGAAATAAGTGTAGATGTAGATAGGAAGACATGAAAAGAAAAAGTGGAAAAGCTGGGTCTGCAAGTCCAACTGCACCCAAAACAAAAAGAAGAAAAAATGTTAGATAAGTAGGCTGGGTAGGTAATTTTGAGGTTGCAGAATGTTGATTTGTGATTAATTCCACATTTTCAAGTGTTACACTCATACAAATCATAGTCAGCAGGCAGTTCCCATTTGAAGGACTTCAAGCGAGGCATGACTAACTTCCCCTTCTTCTTATTCCCTAAATCATTTACTAACTTCCCCTAAAGAGGTCAAGATCTGCTTGATATCTCTTAGTTTCATCATTTTCCATAAAATTTGCCTTGGTAAAGATCTGCTTTATCCAAGGAGGGTACATATTTTCTCTACAGAGTTCTGTCCCCCCTTCAAAGCCTAAGACCTCTGGAACTTAGCGCTCTTCTTGTCATTTTCATATTAACTACTGACATTATTATTTAACTCCCTATCTATTTCCCTTCCCCTATGCTAATAATTCCCCTATGTAAATATCCCTTCCTCTGGTGAAACATAACCATAAGTATCTTCCTAAGAATTACTAAGTCACTTGGACCTTAGTAACAACCCTCATCCCTGCATAATTATCCCTCCGAGGTGTTTGGACTCCTTCCAAAAAACAAAAAACCCCCTCCTAATGCATTAACCCCCCCCCGCCCCCGCACATTGTATTTTTGGAATTTATTGATGTTTAATTAATAAATAGCCAACGCGCCAAAACCCATTACACCATTTCCTAAAGTCTAAGCCCACCCGCGCCATGAAAAATTAAAGATTTAATGTGCGTGCTGTCCTGCTAAACCTCATGCACCTTCTCCGCCCGTCCACCGTCGAATCAGCCCTCCCAGATCCGACGACTCTTATACATATCGGACGCCCTTTTATGTGGGTACGTTAGCACCCGATGTCCGACGATTTTATCGTCGTACACCGGGATAGCTGGCGGCTTCCCATTGCATCGGGCCGCCCCTGACAGAAACCGCCTCCATACCAAAGGCGGTCTGATGAACTCCAAAACCGCCCTTCCCCTCGCATGACAGGAGCGCCGTGTCACCCCGCCACGTCGCCTCCACCTCACCCCTTCCTGCCTGCGCTTGGCCCACGTCACCTGCCACCATGTCCCGCCATGTCATCACCCCGTTGTACTGCCACGTCACCCTGCTGACGTCATATCCGTACCAGAGGACCCCACTGTTGATGTCATGCTAATGTCATCCACCGTACCGCTGACGTCAGCAACCAAAAAAAGGAAAAATGCACAAGCGCAAAAATCAAGCTCCGGAGCTCCAGAATGAAAAATAGAGGCAGTTTTCGATGAGCGATTAGTGCATCACGCATCGCTACGGAAAATGGGCCATATTGGAGAATCTTTAGGGAATCTTTTGATTCCTCGGTCCTTTTGCACCGAAAATGGCAGAAAAAGCCCGATTTTGCTTATTCAAGCGTATTAGAAGGCAGAGAGAGACCCAGTTCAGAGGCTAAAGAGTATCAGAGCAGATGTAAAGATAAAAACCATGTCAGAGAGTATCAGATTAGCGGCAAAGTGTATTAGAGGAGATTTTCTCAGGGCTCGAGGCAAATGAAGCATTAAAAGGAAAGCCCTGAAAGTCAAGGAGCAGTTAAGGAACCATTCAAAGCTCACCAACACAAATGACTGCATATTAAAGTTCACAGGAGATCAGTGGATGAGAACTTAATGCACAGTTATTACAGAACCACTGCACCAAGCCACAGAGGACAACACATTAACTCATTTTTTGATCCTGCTGCCACTGGCACAGCCCAAAGTAGATTTACTTACATTTAATTCCAGCATAAGTTAGGTTTAGAAAGCTTTCTTCGTGCAGACCTGTTTAGGTCGGTTGTAGTAAATAACTTTAGATATTTTGCTTATATATACCACCCTGAAAATGGAGTAGGGGTTGGTTGGTTGTTTGATCTTTGTTGGTTTGATATTTTGCTTGAGCAGAGACTCGCACTGTACATGTGATATTTTCTATAATCAAAGACTGCTGAAATGCATGGATTCTGAAAGTGTCTGCTGTGTTTAATTGGCCGAGGAGTGACTATGGAAATCATGTGCTTCTACATGGTTCAATAAGTGTTTTCTCAACTCTGTTTAGTTTTCCATGTTTGTTTTATCATCAATCCACCATCTAAATTGTAGAAAAGAAGAATAGTTTAGGATTTGCTTGGCAGCACCCTATGCTCAATTTCTATGATTTCTTCATGTTTTCTTCTGGAATAGTTATGAACATGCATACTTAGATGATCTTGTTTACGTTGTTTCTTTCACACATGAATGTTAGTTTAGGAATTCTTAACTTCTCTTAGATAACCATTCATGCACCTCTCCTCCCCGTTAATTGATGAAAGATTCTTGATTGCCTTTCATCTCTGACTTTCATCCCATCTTTTCAGCAAATTGGTATTGTTTCATGTGTAGCTATCCCACTCCATAATCCTCTTGTGACCAAGAAAACGCAACAACAAGCCTTAATCCATGACTCCATGCCCAATGGTTTGAACTTATCACCCGATCCCTTGCCTCACTGCTCGAATGCAATTTCCTTCCATCCAAACTCCATCCAAACAAAAAATCAAAACCCCCGAACCTAATAGCTAGCCTAAAATCATTATCAACAAAGCTAAATCATCAAGAGAGAGCCCTCTCTGATTGCAGGTAGGCTAGAACCAATCCAAAGATTGGTTTGTGGTTACCTCGGTCGTATCCCTTCAGGAGCTTAGGGACAACCTGAGTGATAACTCCAGGGGTTGGTTGGCAGAAAGGTTGGATTGGTTCCTGAGGATCTTAATACTGATGTTGAATGTTTGTATGGTGTGTTTCAGTCGGTTCCACTTCATCACATGTTTACCCTGACTGATCGGTTTCTTGGGTAGATGTGGGAGGACGATGTTACATAGTTTCTTGGAGTGAGCAGGTGCATGCACGAGATTGAGGTCAATGCCTTGCAAGTAGGTGATTTCATGCTGGTAGGTGCCACTATATGATGTAATGATTGAATATTAATAAATGAAGAAGAAGCAAATGGTGGTTTTCTCCCTTTATGGGTTTCCACCTAAAATCCTTGATGTCCATATGTTATGATTGTACTACTATTATGGTTTGAGATTACTTTTCATGTATTGTGTTTCGATCTACTGCTTATATGCCATGTTGGTTAATTAATGGATAAATTAATTATTTAATGAAAAGTAAAAAGTGGTTGATAATGATCCAATCTGTGTTCTACCAATTCACCCCTTGTTTCAGTATAACCAAACTTCAAACATTTGGTATCACATAAGGTTCCTTCTAGTGTAGCTTGACCACTAGAAGGAAGTTTTGGTTGGACCATGGACCATCAAAGTGTGCCTTTGCTCAGTGTCACAAATTTTAAGGAATGTAGAGAGAAGGTAAAATATTAATTAATTTCTCATAGATATAAAGTTTGGAAGGTAATGACTAATGGTTATGATGAATATCCCCATTCAAAACAAGTTCAACAGTGGAATGCTCAGCCAAATGTGCAATTTACAACAAACTTCACAATCTGGATCTTGAGAAGGTAATGGAACTCAAACCTACAAAAGACATATTGTTGGGTTGTGTTATATTCTTTCCACATAGTTAACAGGGGGTTTGATTTGGACCCACCTATGGTTTTGTGCATGAATTTCGCACATGTTTTTTGGACGTGATGGTTTTCGGTCCATGGTATTGGATGCGATGGTTTTTTGGTCCATGGTATTGGACGTGATGGTTTTTTGGTCCA